>RJWT010015849.1:0-20205 GCA_004365215.1 Cuniculus paca | reverse complement strand
TTTGTGGGTTTTCTTTTCACTCTGTTGGAGATTTCTTCTGACATGCAAAATTTTTAACAAGACAAGATCCCACTTATTGATTCTGGGAAGTGTTTCCCCATGCAGTTTGACTTTTGACCATGAATTCTCCACCTAAACCTATGTCTTCAAGATTTCTACCTACTTTGCTTTCCAGCAGATTCAGTGTTTCTGTTTTAATATTTAGATCTTTGATCCATTTTGACTGTAGTTTAGTGCATGGCGATAGGCTTGGGTCTTAACTATCTTAACTTAATTAGTAGAATAACTATCTTAACTAATTACGTACTTATTTTTCCTTTTCCCTTCCTTCTTTTCTCCTTTCCTCCATCCCAGTTTCTCTTCCCTTTTGAACAGTTTCTTCTCATTTACATTTGTACATTTTGGATCTTATTAACTTTTTCAGGTTCTTACAGTAGAGAGACAACAGAATATTTACACATGCAATATTTATTTCACTTTTGATATTGGTCTCAAGTTGCATCCATTTCTCTATAAATGTCTCTAGTTTATCCTTCTTTATAGCTGAGTGTACTCCATTTTAATAAAAATACCACATCTTTTTATTTATTCCTCAGATGATGGGCATTTGAGTTGTTTCCAAGATTTAGCAAATACAAATTGTACTGCTATAAACATGGTGCACATATATTGCTGTGATATGATGTTTTTAATTCTTCTGGGAAAATACCCAGAAGGGGAACAGCTGGGTCAAATTATACTACAAAGCTACAGACATAAAATCAGCATGGTACTGGCAAGAAAATAGACCTGAGGATCAGTGGAACTGATTAGAAGATGCAAACATAACTACAAACACACTCAGCCACCTTACCTTTGACAAAGGGGTCAAACATGTTCACTGGAAGAAAGATAGTCTAAAGTCAAAAAGGATCAAAATATTAAAAAAAAAACACTAAATCTACTGGAAGAAAAAATAAGTAAAAATCTTGAAGACATATTGGTAGGCAGAGACTTCATGAAAAAAACCCAAACAACACAGGAACCACTTCAAAGAATGAACAACTGGGATCTCATCTTATTAAAAAACTTTTGCACATCAAAAGAAATCACCAACAGAGTAAGAAGACAACCCACAGAGAGGGAAAAGATTTTAGCCAAATTTCCCTCAGACAAAGGACTTATATCTAGAACATATAAAGAATTGAAAACAATCAGAGCCCCCAAAATCAAAGCCCCCAGTCTAAAAATGGGCAGCTGAGATGAACATATACTTCTCAGATAAAGAAATATAAATAGTAGAGCTGGGGATCTAGCTCAGCGGTCTAAGCGCCTGCCTGGCAAGCACAAGGTCGTGGGTTCAATCCCCGGTGCCGCAAAAAAAAAAAAAAAAAGAAATATAAATAGCAAATAAATATATGAAAAATGTTCAACATCATTGGTTATTTGAGAGATGTAAATTAAAGCAACACTATATTCCATCTCATTCCAGAAGAATGGTTTTCATCAAGAAATCAACCAATAGCAAATGTTGGAGGGGCTGTGGGGAAACATGAACCATTCTTCACTGTTTTTGGGAATGTAGACTGGTGCAACCGCTGTGGAAATCATTGTAGAGATCCTTCTTCTTAAAATTTTTGACCAATAGATAAAGGCATAAAAATTGTTCATATTAATGGATTATTGTGTAATATTTCAATGAATATATATGTATATTGACTAATATATAAATTGAGTAAAACACGTCTATCCCCACAAATATTCATCATTTATGCCAAGACATCCCATACCCATTCTTGAAACTTTGTGAGAAATACTGTATACTATTCTTAAATACAGTCATTGCATCTTAACCCACAAGATCTTCTTACTCCTATCTAAGACTTGATACCATACTGAATGCGAAAAGCTGAAAAGTTTCTCTGTGAGATGTGAAACATGACAAAGATGACAAACAAAGTAATTCTACTAACGGTATTACTGCGACTCCTAACTAGAAAACTCTATCAGAAGAAAGAAATATAGCAATTCAAATTGGGAAAGATGAAAAAATAAAAAAACCACTGTAAACGACACTACCTTATACAGAAAAATGCCAAAAGCTCCACCAAAAGCTATTGGAACTAACCTAACAACTCAGAAAAGTTGCAGGATACAAAGTCCAAAATACACATACTTATGCTTTATAATAGTAAATTGTCTAAAATTGCAATAAAATAAGCAATCTGAGCCAGCATAGCTATAGAAAAACTAAATCTATGAGTAAATTTTACTAAGAAATGAAAGATGTCTACAGCAAAAACTATTAAAAATTGATGAAAGAAATTAAAATGGACACACACACAAAATAAATGAAAGATGTTCATGCATCAGAAGAGTGAATATTGTTAAATGCCCTACTACTCAAAGTGAGCTACAGATTCAACACAATACCAATGACACTCCACAGAACTTAGAAAAACAATTTTAAGGTTTGTATGGAAACCTAAAAATCCCTAAATAGAAAAAATTTCTTAAAAAAAAAGGATAAAGCAGGAAACATTATACTATGTGACTTCAAAATATAATTCAAATAAAAATGCAATGTACTGGTATAAAAACAGACATGCACATCAATGGAAAGAAATGGAAAGCCTACAAGTAAATCCATGCATCTATGACCAACTGATTTTCAACAGAGCATCCATTGAAAGAAAGATAGCCTTTTAAACAAATGGTGGTACAGGAAAACTGAATCTTCACAAGCAGAAGAATAAAACAAGACATTTCTCTCTCCAGTTAAAAAATTGAACTCAGAATGGATTAAAGACTTAAATGTAAAATCTAAAGTTATTGAAACAAAAAAAATAGGACATGGGAATGGGCAATGGACACATTTTTTCAACTTGACCTTAATAGCACAAGAAATAAAAGTAAAAAGAAACAAATAATATTAAATCAAAACAAAAAGCTTCCTCACAGCAAACAACAGAGTGGAGAGATAATCTAGCATAGTTTAGTAAAATATGGTTTTATGTGATTTTATCTATTTTAATCGCCTAGTAACTAAAACTGGACATTGAGAATTATGGTACTAAGTACTAGACCCCAAAAACCTAAAACAGAATAAATTTTTAGAATTATTTTTATCTCCTTCAAACTAGCAGTTTCTTGTTCATAATTTTTTCTTTGTATTAATATTGGTATATAATACATGCCTGTCTGACAAATTTAATAAATTCACAAAAGTAGTTCATACTAGAGTGTAGTTTTTTCAAACTCTAAACTAATAAATAAGAGTTAAACAATGTAAAATAATTTTTTTCTCTAAACTTCATTTTTCTCTAAACTTTGTTTAACATCATGTCAAAGCATTAGGAAATCTCTTGGATGTGAGTTTTCAAAAGGTTGTTAGCTGAATCTCTTTTTATTTCTTGCATTTTATTCATTTCTTATTGCAATTTGAACAGAACAGATACCAATTAAATGGAAACAAATGAATGGCAGTATTTCAGTAAGTCACTGACAGGGTACTACAGGGAAGTAGACATCTTTGCATACATTTTTCTCAGTTCTGTCTCAAAGCCCAAAGGAAATACTACCATATTACATATTCAGTTAATAACAAATGGATGAAAGAAACAAATTTGCATCCCAAATCAAAAATTAATCACTTTATATTATGAATCATAAAGCCTAACATGAAATGTTCAATTAATGCAAGGCCAAAATTGACCGAATATTCCTAATTTGCCTGCAGAAAATAATACTTGAGAGAAAAT
Source organism: Cuniculus paca (assembly GCA_004365215.1). NCBI lineage: Eukaryota > Metazoa > Chordata > Mammalia > Rodentia > Cuniculidae > Cuniculus > Cuniculus paca. The sequence goes on along the minus strand of RJWT010015849.1, from coordinate 16,465 downwards.
CAGTTATTTTTCTAATTCCTTTAAATAATTTAAAGACTTTAAAAATATGATTACTACTTGGGGCAGAAAATTTATTTCAAGACTTCATAATGAATATTTTTGCCATTTACTTGGACTTTTTCTAGTACATAGGATAAATTTTTTAAATGCTTTACACACTTTTTACAATCAAGAAAGCAATAACAGAAGCTATTTATTTTTAACTACTCCTTTGATAAAAGCCATTAGTAAAGCACGACTAAAATTTATGTGGAAAATTCTTATTAATGCACAGAATACAAGTAAATGTATTACAATGTTATTTAACAGTACCTAAATGCTTTTTCAGTAGCGCAGTCTTTTGAGGAGTCTGAAAAATAAAAAAGAAGTTAAGCTTGTCCTGTTTTCACATTAATGAACAATTTTGTGTATATTATGTGGTCTTGAAAAACAATATAGAAACAAATTCATGATGTCTCTAAATGAGCTCCACAGTGACAAGTAGGAGGATGATTAATATAAGCCACCTTTCTTCTTCGATGCTACCAGAGGTATTCTTTAAATTAGAAATATTTCTTAAGAGATCTACTGTGTTTTGCATGCAGTTTCAGTGCATTCACCGAGAGTTGAGTTTATCCTGTGTTGTTGCTTAATATACACTGGAACGAAAGACTAGGAAGTTAGTCTGACTGTAGCATTTGGATGTGGGGAATTTAGGAAGTAATTAAAATTTGATAAAATTATCAGGGCACAGGCCTCTTAATTAAATACCAGTGGTTTTATTGAAAAAGGAAAAAGACTAAGAGTCATAGGCACACATTTCCTGGGTTTCCATATGAAATGTCCTGCAGCATCATAGGATTCAGCCAGCAAGGAACCATCGCCAAATGAACCTCCAGATAAATAGAATTCTTTTCTCTATAAGGTTGCCAGCCTCATATGTTTTGATATAGTCCTACAAAACAGACTAATAAAAGATCTTGAAGAGGGATGTAGATTTATATACAGTGGAGATCCTTATAGAGAAGACACATAAATTAAGCAGTACTTTGTTATCTGAAGTTGAGATCTTATAATAAAGTAATTTTCATAAAAGAAGTTTTACTAGTTCTTAGTTTGCTAGAGAAAATGCAAGACTTTGTTTTTAAAAGTCAATGATCAATGAATACTAATAATATGTCTTTTGGATTGAAGATAAATTGAGATGTAGGTAATTTCAAGTATATCGACTCCAAGATGATTGAAGTAAGTTTCCCCTATGTGTTTGGGTTTTAGGAAAATGCTATCAAACCATTTTGCATGTGACTATACATAAGGAGAAGAATTGTGCACAGATTATTGGGTTAGGACAAGGCCACATGTCTTGTATTTCTAGGAACTTGGTGCGAGACCATTCACTGCTGCTTCTCATTGGTGTCTGTTCAATTGGTTCAGCATATTAGCCCCTTACCAAGTTTCAGACATTTTTGAATATAACATTTGAGAAATTTTGAACTATTTTTTACAAAATTGATAATAAAAAATATAATATTTTCAAAACCATTAGAAATATGTGATAAATAATATACAATTCTGGGTCTTTATAGGTTAAAGGCTTAGAAATAAACTTGGATCAATTATATCAAGAATAACATTTACCTATTTATATAAAGTTCTGTTTCAGGAACTGAGAATTAGAGGATGAACATCAAAAGAATTCCAAACTAGAATAAAATACAATTTGTATATCCCTAATCAGAGAATTTAATATGAAATGCTGTAGGATCTGAACATTTTCAAACATCAAAATAATGTCACAAATAGAAATTCCATACTTGACTTCATGTGACAGGTTGGTGTAAAAAATAGGTATGCTAAAAATATTTGTTTAAAATTGACTTCAGCCCATGTGTATAAGGTCTGTACAAAACATAAATGAATAGCATGTTTAGACAGGTTTATCCCCAAGATATTTTATAATGTACATCCAAATATTTCATAATCCAAAATATCAAATGTTTAAAAGACTTCTTGTCCCAAGCATTTCAGCTAAGGCTTATTCAACTCATATACTCAAGGGAGGTGTCATGAATATGGAATTAAACATCAGCAACACTTTGGGTCTGTACCTAGAGAGAGCTATGAACGTTAGTAAGTGCATTTCTCTCTTAAGAACAAAAGTAGTATCTTTTGCTGAGCAGTTTCAAGCACAAACTTTATACATGTAGTTAGTTGTTCGATAGATAATTATTGAATTTTATTTGACAATGTAATTTAGAGCATTTTAAATTGATACAGTAATTTGGAGATTAACTGCCACAGGGAAAGATAAGTCTGAGTTTTTTGTAGGAGAACAGAAATACCTGAGAACATAGTCTTAAGTGAAATAAATCTGACACGCAAGTTTAAATATTGTGTGGTTTCCTTTACATGAGAAACTCAAAGTATAAAGAGCAAAATAAAAGATAGGTAACGGCAATTAGAGAGATGTTTCTCAAATAGAAGGGGGAACAAGAAATCTGGCAGAGTGAGATGGAGGGGAGGAAAAAGGGATGAAATAAGGAATTAAGATGTGTTATGTACATGTACCAACTCCACACAAAAAATGTGATCATTATTTACTGCAAACAAGTACTAAAATAAAATAAAAAATACCTGTGACATGCATTACTGTGAGTAAAATCTAGAAAAGAGAGTAAAATTTATATTATGACTATATTATAGGTTCATTTTGAAATTTTAGACACGATTATTGACACAATGCCAATTACTCAGCCATGAAATACCATCTTTGATCTTTTATTTGCCTTCTAACTCTGCATACCACTTGGCAGAATGTAACTGCGTGAGCAGTTTTCTGTAGCAACTTTCAACTCAATTCCCCTTCATCAACAGAATTTTTGAGTATCAAGACAGAGCTGAACTATATAGTCTAACAAATTACCTCGATTTTCTTCAAATTCCTTGCTAACCTGAAAGCATGACTCAGCATTCTTGTTTATCATCCGTTCTTGGGATGAGTGCACTTCCTGAATGTAGTTAACAAGGTAGGGCAGATTCCACAGGACCACTTCAAGGACCTCAGTAGAGGTTCGCATATGACTGAGAATTCATGGGCTGCTCTACAGTTGTGTCTTTTCTCTGGATGCATACACCTAGCAAATGATGCAGTGAGCTTTCAACCACTCATTGCTTTAGTTTTCATTTTTCCAGAAGCTAAAATGTCAAACATAATGTCCTGCATCATGTAACAAATTTCATCAAGGTAAAGCACCTCTGTGATGGTGAGTATACTTAATTTTCCAAGGGATGATAGATTCTTCCCTACTAAAAGTAATTGAAAAATCTATTGTTACTTCTTTCACTTCGAGAAACATCACAGTTTATGTCTATTTAGAGACATTGTTTTCTTTGGTTACTAAGTTTATAACAGATTTTCCAGAAATCTTTGTTTTGTCTTTTATTCCAATTTAAAATTCTTAACAGTATTTCTGATAATTTAAAAATTTGGTATGACTAAAAGCAACTAAGAAGGACTGCTCACCTTGGCAGAAAAGAAGTAAATTAGTAATGTTAAATAAAATAGGTATTTAAAAACCTTTAAGACTTATTGTTTGAGGCCAGGCATGGTGGCTCATGCCTGTAATCCCAGCACTCAGGAGGCTGAGACAGGAGGATCGTTGTGAGTTCGAGACCGGCCTGGGCTACAAAGTGAGCCCAAGGCCAGCTTCAACTGCATAGTGAAACCCTGTCTCAAAAAAAAAAAAACTTATTGTTTGTTTAGTAAAGTTTTATACACTATCAGAATAATATTTCCTATGTAATATTTCATATGCTCTGTAAAATTGGATGTTATTTTTATAATAAAGATCAACTTCAATCGTGAATGAAAATATAGCATATTATGCATAATATATAAATCTATACACGTATTGAGCATCAATTTCAGAAACCTGTAAATAAAAGTCAAATTTTGCAACAAGGGATACATTTGTACTTTTCATCTTCTTGCACTTTAAGGGGAGTATAAGAATGACCTTGGAAAGAATATTTCAGGAATAGGTTTGAAATTTGTCATTTCAGCTTCAGTGTAAGTCTCAATAACAAAGAACTTTAGTATGCATTAAAAACTCTTTACACTACACAGGTTCAGAACTAAGTTTCCTGGAGCTTGAAAAGAAATAGGCCCAAAGCAGAGTGTTAACATTTTGGAAAGAGGAGAGTTGTTCTCTATATTATACTAAGGTACACAGTTTTCAAATAATCAGTACTGTTTGTCACTCTTAGTGAGAAAATTTAACAGGTGAGTGCCTAATTGGCTTCTGCATAGATGACCCAAATATAAGAAGTAGTTTGAGAGATTCAGTACATCTTTGCAATTAAATACTAACCAGGTTATTAACATTTCGTAGTCACATGCTATCTGTTATCAGTACTTTGTTAAGTATTTCCATAATCGTTCAAAATTTTCATTCTTTCTTATTTTACAGAGAATTAATTTTAATAAATGAAGTATTAAGTAATCAATCATATTTAAAAAGCTATATATAATAAGATACATAAATACAAATAAACAAATATCGTTCTACACATGAAACATTAGTTTAAAATAAATATAACTCTGATATGAGTGATTCCCTCAGAGAAAGAAAACTCAGAAACTTGGAGAAAGTTTTCTGTCTACTACTATTTAACTATCAAATTATGTACACAGCATCTGTCTAAAACAAATAAACATAATTGTAAAACAAGTTATGTCTATTCTTTTCCCTATATTTGATCTAGTATATTTTCTCAAATAAACCTTGAAACAAACTTTTCATTTAAATTTCACAGCATAATGTGGTTTACTTTTAGATGAAAAAGTAGCCAACTCATTCACTCTCATTGTATATCACATTATCTTAAATTCTGTTTATATTCTCTACACCAATTCTTTGATTTTATTGACCAAAGAATACTTGATAATGTGTTTTGATGACATGTTATTTGTCTATCCCTATAATGAACTAAATTTTTTCTGCTCTTTGTTAATAGATAGTATAAACATATTTAGGATTATGTAGGGTTATACGGCAGTAGAATATGTGCATTGCATTGTATATGAATATTAAGGTTTTATATGTACTAGTGTTTTATTGTATTGTACAATTTTCTTATTACTCCCAGTCAGATGGCTCTAAAAAGAGTCTAGATGTTTTAAATCTACAATTAACTGGTACTAACAAGTTAAGAACTTTTTGTATCATACTAGCAAGTGTTTTGTTGGCTATTCAAATCTTTTTTATAAATTTTCCAATTAGAAAGACTGAGGATTATAGCTCAGTGGCACAAGTGCCTGCTCTGCCTAGGAAGTGTGGGGTAATGAGTTCAATTCCTCATACAGAAAGAAAGAAAGAAAGAAAGAAAGAAAGAAAGAAAGAGAAAGAAAGGTGTGATATCTTCCTTTCATTTATTACCTTTGTAATTTTACATATCTAATTGAGAGACTCTAATCTATCCAATTTGATTTTATAGTATGAAGCACAAATATAGTACTGTATTTGTTAAGAACTATTTTTACAAACTGTCATACAATACATCAACATTAACAGTATTACATTATTTTACAATATTTATAATTTATAATAAAATGTATACTAATATCTCCCTTCTATTTTAATTGTCTATCTTTCATTTTAAATAAATTTTTCTTAATGCTGTTCAGAAAACTACTGTATATCAATATGTTCTGGGGAAATTTTTCTCCTTAGAATAATGCTTAGACATAATCATCATTGACCATTTCCAAAAACAAGTGCGATACATTTATTTCACCTCACAAAATATATTGCAAGAAATTGGATTGCCATTACCTAAAATTATATAACAAAATATTCCCCGTATATGACCATACTTTATAATCTAGTTTCATTATATTTTCTTTTCTTTTTCATGGTAAATGTTGATATTCTGCTCATTTTATAAATGGCACTTTGTATTTTATTTTATATCCAGTGAATTAAAGTTATAGAAAAAATCATATTGGTTTATAAGTTGATCTTTTCCACAAATTTCCTAAATCCAGTATTAGTTTCAATTAATAATATGTTGATTATGTTTGGTATCTTGTACCACTAACTACATCATGTATGGTTAAGTGCTTTAATTACTCCTCTCTGATCCTTAGACTTGTCTTTCTACTATATAATTTTGACCATAAAATCCACAATCATAACCTAAAGTAGCAACAACATAGTGTTTCCCACTTTTTTCACCTAAATTAACACAACTGTGCTTTCTTCCTTACATGTGCTTAATGTCAAGTATTGGTATTTAGTTCACCACATTGAAAAGTTTGCTTGCTAGTCTTAGTTCTTATTTTCTAACAAGCAAGGGAAGAGCATTTTTAAATTATTCTTTTTCTCCAACACAGTGAAATTCCTTTCCTAGTAAATTACGAATTACATCGCATGAAACTTAAATATTATTATTGAGAAATACAGCAGAGATCTTAGTTACCTCCTTCCTCACCGAGGCACAGTACCAACACCCAAGATGTAAAGGAAGAAAGTTTTATTTTAGCTCAGTTTGTAGAGATTTCAGTTCATAGTCTGGTGCCTCCCAGGCACAGCAGCCTGGCAGAGGGACATAGCAGAGGGCCAGGGCAGTGGCAGAAAGGAGAAGGAGGGTGAGACGATCAAGGACAGAGATAGACCCACAGCCCCAGTGACCCACCTCCTCTGGCCAGGCTTCACCCACCAACATCATGTAGCAATAAACTCATCAGCAGACTAATCCACGGTAAGAACTATGCCTCATGATCCAATCACCTCCCCCCCAAATGCCAACTATGAGCCCATGAGCATTTGTTGCAGACGCATCTAGATTTAAACCATAACAGCACACATAGGAAGGATTGCGTTCAGCTTGCGTTTAACATTTAAACTTAATAAAGTATAACTTCTCATAGTAATAATGAATTTTAGACTTATAGGTAAAAAAGAAGCCCGATATTTCCAAGCAATGAAAAAAGCACAAGTTAAAGCAAAGATTTTAGTGTTTCATGTATTTCAGAAATATTGAATGATTATGCATAATGATTTTACAGGGTGTATGAAACAAATTTAACTGTGAGAGAAGAATGGAACTTAGATTAGCGTTTATGATGAAATACTGGGAAAGCAAATTGGAAATTAAGTTAAAAGGGTTTATGGGGAGATGGCAGTGTATTAGTCACTTTCCCATTCCTGTGCAAAAATACCCAACACCCACAGTGTAAAGGAAGGGAGGAATATTTTAGCTAATGGTTCCTTCTATTCATCTGACATCAGGGCAGAAATAGCACGGTAGAAAGACATGGTAGAGGAAGCTCTTCAACCCACGGCAGTCAGCAAGCAGAGAGAAAGGGAAAGGACCAGAGAAGAGAATACACACTTTCAGGTCTCACTCCAGTGACTATCTCTAACCAGCACCCACCTCTTAACAGCATGTATAGCTGCTGAGTTCCCTGAAGGATGAATATGTAGCAGAAGATCCCCACCCGACTCCACCCCCAGACAGTACACTTCAGTTTCTTAGTTGCCTGGGTAATAGTTCTGCTTAGAGCTCCTGTTACTTTTGTTTCTTAGATACGGCTGGTCACTAGGATGCATATTGTAAGAACAAAATTAATCCCCACTTGAGAAGTCATTCTGCCTCTGTACTTACTGCTCACTTATCCCATATAAGCCCTAGACCATCAGAGATCAGGGCCTGATATTTTGGGAATGATCCTGAACAGTGCCGTTGACATAAGTAAATCTGCCTCCAAATCCTGGGTGTCATTTTGGTTTTTCTGTTTGCCATAGCAAATCCACTGGTGAGTATGACACCCCCAAGAGCCAACCACTTTCCAAGCACATGGGACTTTTGAGAGACACCTTAAATCTAAACCATAACAACTACCCAACAAGAAAAAAAAGACAATTCGCAGTTCAAATGGATGACATCAATTGATTAGGTGATCTTTCCCAAGAAATAATCCCACATTATAGCTACTCATGAGTTTTGATACAATAAGATTACACTTACTTTGTTTAGGTTGTTTTTCCAAATTATATATTATGACTGCTCACTTACTACTTTTTACCCCCTGATTATTCTATGTTGTCTTTAGACTTTAGAATCTTCCAACTTTCTACTTTGCATTGAACACTATTTTTTAGCCCTCTTTTTATCACCCTATTAAATTTAATAATAAATAAACCCTATTTTAATGCTGGACAGAGTAATAAAAGCCCCAGGGATTTGTTTACTTTACAAACAGTATTTATTTTATAAAACAAAGATTTTTTACACTTTTCAGGATTGAGTTATTGATTGCTTAAATCCCAAATATTGCTCTTCTTAACACCTGCCAACCTTGAGAACTATAATGCAAACAGTGCCCTACTATTAGAGGAGATACTTCATTTTCTTTAAAAGCAATCCTTAACTAACCACATTGTAAAAGTTGGATGAAGATTGAAATTTAGGCACTAAAGGTAAAAGAAACAGTTTGAATTGATTCTTTTATTCCATCAGATCTTCTCTTTAATGTGAACTGGCTGTTTGATATCATAGTATTAAAAGACTTCGGTTCTTTCTTAAACACAAAGTTTTAATGGCAACACATGATGGAGATACAATATTCCTAGAAATCAAACACTTAATTTTTCCAAAGGGTACATAGTGGCTCCATATTGATACAAGAAATGATATCAGGACCTTCAAATATGATATAAAAGAAATATTATAACTCCCAACCTGCTAGATTTCTGATGTGCCTAGTTTGTGTTTCCCACAACTGAAGAATGAATTTGAAGGAACAATGGAGTTTAAGAGTAGGAAATAATAATGAGGAGAGATACAACTCCTGAAAGGCAGGAGGGGCACCAAGCAGGTTGTCGGGGACCCTGCTTCTCAGGGGAAGTTTCACAGAGCACAACCCCGTAACTACAACATGGGTTACAGTTATGATCAACCAGTAAGATTACAAGTGTAGTCACTTAGGTAATACTGATTCAATGGGGAAGCGATCATGCAGCAAGTGCACATGGAATTAACAGAGAAATGTTCAGGAAGAGATGAGTCTGAGGGTCTTGGTCACCCACTAGGGCAACTGATACTTATGGAGACTTCATTAGACCAGGTGCAACCATTTACCTCAGGCCCGGTCATTCTGTCATTATCCTGAGGCCTCTAACGATGCACCTCCAGCCACAGCTGTAAGGAGTTTTCATCTTTGTTCTGATTCCCTGAAGGACCCAGCCCTATCTGGCTGCCTATAATATTTCTACCTAACTCAGTTGTCTGTAATCTCCAGATTCTAGGTTCTAGAATGATAGGTAGGTCTATTAAATACCTCTTATATCAGTTTAAAAGGGTTGCAGTATATTCTCTGTTAAGTGGCGACTAACTATGATTGTGTAACCAGATTGGCTTATGGAAAACCTAGTGACTTATTAAAGCACATTTCTGGGTGTGCCCTATTGAGTCATCGAGGTGTAACCTTGGGTACTTGCTATATGTGGTTCCTGGCTCTTCTCTTTCTGGCAGGGCTCCTTGGCTCTGCTCCTTGGTTGCTATGAATTAAGTACCTTCATTCTGCCACATTGTTCCCCATGATTTCTTGCCTTGGAGGTGTTTACTTTGAAGTTATTCCCTAACCATGAACTAAATTAAACTTCTCCTCTGTCAAGTTGTCAATGTTGGGTATTGTATCCCAGGAATGGGAAAGCTGACTAATACAGAAAATACATAAGGTAGAAGTATGATCTTTGTTGTGATGATATCTGACCGAATGCTTTAAAAGCTTTGAAACTGATTTATGGGAGGGATTTAGAAAGATGCAAGCAAAAAACAAACAAACAAACAAACAAATTTAGGACTACACTGACAGGGTTTTAAAACAGTAATCCCTTCAGTAGCAAAGCCTCCTTTGGCCCTAACTTTATGAGTGCATACGGTTTCTTTGAGGCTAAAGTTTAATTTTTTGAATTTTTCTGATCTGCTTTTGGTCTCTGAGTTCATTATAAATCTGGCTAAAAGCCACATGTGCCATAGCCTTAATGCTGGTGCGTATCAAAGTGTCCACCACCAGATTAATGAGTTCACTGCTTTTAATCTCAGTCTCTTGCAAACTCAAGATATGAGTGAAACATAGAAAATTTTTAGCCAGATACCAAAATGTTTGTCCTCTTATTCACTGTCAATGTAGTCCTTATTCTCGACTGAAACTTCCAGAACCTTCCCTTAGTTTTGCACTGCTATCAATATTTTTGTCTTCACCTGCTCTGAGAGTTGGTTGCAACGATCAGTCTGTTGCTTATTTCTCTGGGAAAATTGTTCTCTAGTGACCAGGCAGTTGGCCACTGATTTGCTTAATGTAGCTCTTATCCCAGCCTTACTTTCTCCCCTCCTCCTCATGAGAATACCTGTATTAGTTGTGGTTCTCTAGAAGGATGGGATAATTATAAAAGGAGATTTATTACATTGGCTCTTACTATCAGAGGTAGGATAGTTCCACAATGGCCATTTGGAAGCTGGAGATCCATAGAAATCAGTAGTTGCTTTGTCCAAGAAGCTGGGGGCCTCAGAACAAGAGGGACCCACGAGGAAACCTTATTCTGAAGTTGGAGACCTGGCTGCTTCCTAGAGAATCACTGGGGTTAGCATACATTCAAAGAGTGTAGTTACTGGAGTCTGATGTTCATAGATGATGACAGCAGCAAGCTCCTTTCCAATCCCCACTCAGGAAGGATCTAGCTTTCGTGCTACTTTTTATTCCAGTTGGATTGCTAGCATAATAAATGGTGCCACCCCATGCAAAGTAGTTTTTTTTTTCTCCCTGTGTTTGCTGTCACACATCCCAGTCATCTCTGGAAATGCTCTAATAGCTGCATCCAATATTTACTAATTTTCTAGATGCTTCTCAACTTCAACCAAGACAAACCATCATGCCTCCTCAGAAGACCAACCATCCTGATGTTCCTGGATTTTTTCCAGTTTTAACGCTGCAACTTTCACATCCTAGCAAGCCATCAGTCCCAGGAGACCTGAGGCGATTGGTCTACCTACGATGGATCTCTGTTCCTGACCTTAGATCTTTTTCATGGAAAACTGACACAATATTCTCAGAAATGGAGTAAAATAGACTTTTAAGCACACTAAGATAATGCTGTTAGATAATGAATTCTAACAATATAAGAGTTTCTTGTTGATTTTGTTGCCACAGTGTCCCTCAAACCTAAACCTATACACAGAAAAGAGTTTTACCTCATTGCATGTCATAACTCATGAAACTATGTTTCCTACATTCATGCCACAATTTATACTTGAGAACAGACAGACAAATATGAGAAAGGAGTAGCCAATGGAGGCATTTGCACAATAAAAGGAAAGTTATGTATGTAAATAAGAGGAATATGAATCAATGTAACAAGAGACAACAGAAAATGACTGAAAGAGCATAGAAAATGGTATTGACCAATGCAACCAAGAGGAACTTGACAAGCAGGTGTTGTGTGCATTTGGGAAAGAGGTGAGAGAAATGACAGTGAAGTAGAACAAGAATATATGAAAAAATGCAACATTTTTAGAAAAAGTAAATATTAATCACTTAAAAGATGTGTTATAGTCTTTGATGATAAACTGGATCAATAAATACGTCTGAATATTATATGTCAGGGCAGGATTTTAACAACAAAATACAAAAGCTATTAGAATAATGAAAATACATAACTCGATAGTGATATGTTTAATTCATACCTGTAGCAGAGAGGAAGGTTTACTACTGGAGGTAGGAAAAGCTCTGAATGTGACAGGTCAGTTGGAGAGTATCATTGTGATACCTCAAGTATCATATGATGATAAATGTGGAATAAATCAATGGCTACCAATAGTTAGATTCAAGAGAATGTACTTTTTTTTTTTTGTACTGAGGATCAAACCCAGGACTTCCAGCTTGCCAGGCAAGTGCTCAAGCCACTGAGCTAAATCCCGGGCTGATTCAAAAGAATTTAAAAGAGAGATTCACATAGGATACAATGCCAGAAAAAGTTGTGAAGACATAAGACAATTGGTAGGTATTTGCTGAATAACCAAGCTGATAAGAAAGTTTAAAAATTGACAAACACTAGGGTGGTAGAGTGCAGAGTCTTGAGATAAGGTGAAGTGAGGGTAGGGAGCTGTATGATGGCATATGGCCCAAAAATAGGAGAAAAGAGGATGCAATAGAGAGAAAAAAAATGACATTTTTGAAAGACTTTTGGAGGCAAGTGTCATAATCATAGAACTTCATTTATAAATAGCATACTGAATTTTATCTGAGGTCAGCAAAATCGGTTTGAAAACTATATGCTTTTCTTTGAATGGCAAAATTAATAGAAGAAAAGAAAGAGAGAGACATAGAGGGAAAGAAAATATGGTTGTATTCTATGTTTCTGCTGTCAACTTTTGTTTTTACTCCAAAATAGTGTGATAACTCACTTCTCAGGGTTTCCATTTCTTTGGATATATTAAGGTTTTTATTGTTGCTATGAGTGTGGTCTATTGTAAATAAAAATTGTAATCCTTCCCCCCAAAAATAACTGAGGCTAAAAAAACTGTTCATACATTGACTTTATATCCACAAACCTTGATGAATGCTGTTATTATTTATCATTTATTATTTCATTTGGTTTTTTATGTTGACATTCATATAATCTAATAGTAATTTATTTCTTCTTTTCAGTGCTTTAACCTACTATTTCTTTTTCTTATTTTGTTAATCAGAACTTCCAGAAAAATGTTGAATAGCACTAATAGTAGTATACGTCTCCAACTGACTTCTGAATTTTTGCTATTACACCTTTCAATTTCTTTCTTGCTGAAATTTTTGTCAAAGGTGGTATCTCTTGAAAAACTCTATTTTAAAAGGCTTACAAAACTCTGTATTCTAAAAAGCGTACAAAACAGTATTTCAAAATTAACAATAATGAATTTAAAAAGAGCACCAAAGTCTGTCACATGATTTGAAATTATATTCTTTTAGACACAGCCTACTTTGAGCATGGATAGGCAGAACTTGTGTGGTAAATGAATATTCAAATAAACAAGGTTATGCCAGATTTTAAATTTCACTTCCACACTGTAGTCAAATTATTTGTTTAGTCTTAGTTTTGTCATTCTGGAAGTGGGTGAAATGGTAATTAACATAGAATGGGCATTGAGAGGAATCAAGAACATTACATGTAAAGTACTCGGCTCATTTAGCACAAAATAAATATTCATTAGCCAATATTTATTGTTAATTCTATAAAGATCTCGTAAGATTGTTTTAGTTCACTCTTAATCATCCTTCCTGGAGTGCAGCCACCTTGTAGTAGGAGGGTAGATTTCTTTCTATTGGAGGAACACCAAAACTTAATAATTCACAAGCTCGGTATTGAACAAATGGTCCTCATTATATTCCTAGAATACAACTTTCCCTATCACCAAATAGAAACTGTTTCAGTGAACACTCAATTAATCATGACTGTGACTGAAAAATATGAATTCCAACTTCTGGTCTCTTATTTTTTCCACAGTATTATTTTACACACATGATAAACACATGATTCATTATTTCTACTATTCCTCAGAGCCTTTATTCCCTTGCATCGGGAGTTTGTTGTTCTCCTAGTTCGCTTGTTTTCCCTTCCTCTTTTAAAAAGATGATGTGAATTTTCATAGCTGTAGTTTGTCCACACTTCCTTTCACACAATTCTTGCCAATTGGCTCCAAAAGTGCTTCACTGTGGCTCACTGAAAGGCCAGGTTTTCTGTGTGTCAAAATTTAAAAACCTCTAAGTTATAATATATAACTTTTAGTAAGTAATAACTTTCCTGTTCAAGTACATACACTCATACCTAAAGGGAACTTCTAAAATTTAAATTAAATTCACTCTTAATTAGAGAAAGAAAACTTGCTCTTTCAAGCAAATCTGCTACTTTAAGATTATTATTATTGGTAAATCTGTTTCCTTTTGTGAAGGTAACTGCATAGAGTTTCTGTACCCATGTTTTCACCCCTGCCCCAATAGATATTTCCTTTTAAAATATTTAATACAATTCCAATTTTATTCCCCTAAAATTAAGTTGATAACAAATAAAGACAGTCAATATACAGAATTTTCAAAATAGTAATGATCAGCACTTTAATACAATGGAGAAAAAAGATATTCTGTCGTTGAATTATATAAACACTTAAATTTTTGGTCATTATGATACTGGAAGACAGAGTGATCACACATTAGTACCTACCTGGGCTTTAGGAGAAGTAGCATTACAATAAAAGATTGATGTTAGAACTACTACTGGTAATGAGTTAATAACAGATAAGGCCTTTTCGTATAGGGAAACAGAAAAAGGAGAAATAGTTATGCTCTAAGTAGTAATACCACTTCGGAACAAGTCGAATACTTTCAGAAGTATCATATTGTCACGAATGACTGCTAAAGATAATGAACACGTGATTCTGGACATTAGGGCACAGCGTATAAGTGACAATGAAAACAAATCTATCTTGAATTCCAATCACCTGACAAGACATAGTTCAGATTCTAGAATTTAGAAAAGAATCCTAAAGAAAGTATGTTTCAATCAATTTCTTAGTCTCTTTCCTCATCACTGAGACAAAGCACCCAACACCTGCAATTTAAGAAGAGGTTTATTTTGGCTCAGGTTTTTAGTCAAAAGCACATGGTTTCTTTCTAATGTCCTTTACCTGTTTTGGCCCCAAGTTTAAGTGTTGTTCAGATTGGGCTAAATTTTAAATTTTAAAAAATTTTCTGCTCCGTTTTTTGCCCCCGATTCTCTCTATACATCTAGCTAAGCAGTCACAGGAATCCACGCTGAATATTAGACTGCCTTGAAATTTCCTCCACCCAAGGAGTAGCCCATCATCCTTCACTTCAGTCCCCTGTAAAATCGCAGGACATGGGCAACTGGAATTCTAATATATTAAAGAAAGGAAAGAGTAAGATTAAAAAGTGACAGTTACTTGGTAAAATATTTCAGAAGTTATATATAAGGTTAAACATTTACTTACTTATAACACAGAAATTCCACTTCTGGAAATTTATTAGGAGAAATAAAACATAACCAACCATGGTATTTTATGTAATTCTCAAAACCAACTTTATTTATACCACTTAAAATCTTGGAATAAGTCATATGCCCTTCAACACATAATGGACTTTTTTTTATACCCACTAAAATGGTTACTAACCAGAAAAACACAAATGAAAATCCCATTAATATATGCAACAATATTGATGAATCTCAAAACATATCAAATGAGAGAATCAGACATGCAGTATTCTAAAACAAACTGATCAATGGGGACAGAAAGCAGATCATATTTTGCTTTGATCAAGGTGGAAATGAGAGTCACTTAAAGCAAAATGTAGAATTTTTTGAGTCAACTAGAATGTTTGTCATCTTGATTGTGTTTACACATACTTGTATATTTACCATATTAATTAAGCCACACGAATGGTTAAATTTTATGGCATATAAATTTTATCTAAACAAAATTGATTAAATCTTTAAAATGAATAAAATGGTTAGTATACTACTTATACATTATCCAACTACACTAAAAAATACTTCAATTTTAATTTTATATTTAATCTTCCAGTTTATTTTCATAACAGCATATGATTCTAACATAGTTTTTCAAGATTTTTAGTTCTATAATGTGTTAAAAATAATTGTATGTCCTAACTCTAAGTAAATCAAATTTCCAAAGTGTAAAATATATAAGTACATGGTGGTATATTCCTTGAGTGGGTTACTCAATAAAGTTTAAAAGAATAAACCTACTGCATTCAAATCATGATGTTAGGTGGAAGAATTAATACGAAGTTTCAGCATAGATAAATCTAATCTTCAGCTATGAAATTCAGACCAAAGATTCACTCCGAAGATGGGTTAGTTACTGGTAAGGGAAATGAGGGAGAAACTAACATATGAGAAATATTTCTTTTCTCAATGACTGTCTTTTACTTGAATTGCATGAATGGAAAACATCATCAAACTATGTTTAATATTTGTAGACTTTTATATGCCTCCATGACATTAGTATAGAATTAAAAGCAGCAAAAGCTACGTGACTGAAATATCTACATAACTGTCTTTCTTCTCTTCAGTTAGTCGTCATGAATTTTAATTTTGTTTTAATTTCCTTAGGACTGATTTCCAAAATAAATACCACACTTGTGTTTATGTTTCTCTACATTTGTTCATTGACTTGTTTACCTGTTGTTTTAAATGGACACCAGTGAATCCTGAGTACCAATTTTAAAATACCCTCTCCAACAGGGAGAAAACATTGTTAAATGGGTCATATATTCTGATTCTTGAAGTATGTGGATGCAATTTGGTGTGCAAAGTTTATATTTATTGTCATGGATTTTTACAGTCATGGTAAAATTCCTGAGACAAAATACTATTTCAGTGTATTCTGGAACAAAGTCTAATTCACC
>RJWT010015848.1:0-20190 GCA_004365215.1 Cuniculus paca | reverse complement strand
AACAGGCTTTCTGCATTAGAAGTTAAGGTACAATTAATTATGAATTCATGAATTCATAAAAAGAAATATCTTCCTATCAAGAACTAAATATTAAAACTCTAAATATTGTTTTAATATTTCTTAAAATTTTTCCCAATTCCTTAATATGGTAAAAAAATTCCCATTGTCAATATTATGCTTCCACTGTGATTTCTATATCCCTTGCAAATAAAACT
This sequence comes from Cuniculus paca, assembly GCA_004365215.1. NCBI lineage: Eukaryota > Metazoa > Chordata > Mammalia > Rodentia > Cuniculidae > Cuniculus > Cuniculus paca. The sequence goes on along the minus strand of RJWT010015848.1, from coordinate 19,975 downwards.
GAATAGATATAGTAATTGAGATTAAAATACAAATAATGCATTAAAATATTATATGTATATATTTGTAATACTATTCAATTAATTGTTGTTAACCATTCAGAGCCTTCTGTGCTGTAGAACTTTTGAAGTTTTCCTCCTAAGCAATGACTTCATTGTATCCATTAGCTATCTTTTCTTCATTTCTCCTTTCTTCTTATCACTCTATTAAACTCTATTTTATTCTTTCCTTCTTTGTATTTATTCAAGGTTTTAGCTCCTCCTCAAAATGAGAATAAGTGGTATTTTTCTCTATGGGTCTGGCCTGTTTCGTTTTACATAATATCCTCTACTACCATTCAAATTACTATAAATGACAACATTTAATTGTTTGTATGGCTATATAATATTATATCATGTATTTCTACTGCATTTTAAACATTCAGTCACCTATCTTTGGTAATCTAGATTGATTCTGTATCTTGGCTATTACGAAAAGCACTACAATAAACATGTGAGCATGGATGATGTTTTGATTTGCTGACTTTAAAACCTTTGACTGAATGCTGAAGATTAGAATACCTGGATCCTGTGTTAGTTCTAGTTGTGGTTTTTTGAAGGACCCTGCATACTGTTTCCTATAATAGCTGCACTAATCACATTCCCACAAATAGCATATGAGTTTTGCTTTTTCTTTGCATCTTTATCAATGTGTGTTAATTTTGTCTCTCTGGTAGTAGCCATTCTAACGTAGTGAGTTGATATTACATCATAGTTTTTTGTTTTTGTTTTTGTGTTTTTTTAAGAATTGAGGAATTTTAGATTGTTCTTTTCTCTTTAAGTTACTTGGAACCATTGGACACAATCATTTCATGTAACAGTTCTTAGTCTCTTCTCTTACTTACTCTGTAATTTGTAAATGACCGTCTAAATTTTCAATACTGATGGCCAGAGATATTACATTTTAACATCTCTAGAGTTTCATCTTTTTAATGTAAAATAAATTTGGTGGCCGAATAAGATTGCATAAGAATTCTTGTATTTTGTCAATTATTTTGAATATCCTTCAAAGTATACTGATAAAAATTTCGGAAATACTTAAAATTTAACTAACATGAACCTTACTATAGTCAGTTATAGTAAGAAACATAAAGAATATAAGATCTTGTCTTAAGTATACCCTGCTACAGCTTCAGGCATGCTGATAGAATTTATATGAAAATCCTGCTTTAGAGACAAAGAACAGGCTTACTGCAATAAGAATACACATCATTGTACTTAATTCAGTTTTCCATACCCTTGAGTCTCATGAGGATAATGCCAATGGACCAAGACAGATGCTTTTGTCTGGAATATGTTGCAATACAAAAAAGCAATTCCAGTTTAGGGGACTCGTATCTTTTATGATGGGCATGAAATATGTGAACCTTTGTTCTCCAGACAGACTTTTCTTCCACAGCTCTGGACACACCTGCCCTTTGTCCATGGAGAGGCAGCTATCTCTGTCAAGGCTTGAAGAAATCCTGCCATTTTCTCCAAATGGACATGGTATCTCTATCATTAGACCACATCTGGTTGATAAATGGATTGTTTAGAGGAAACCAGAATGAAGAGTATCACCTACAATTTGCTTGCAAGACATACAAAATATGAGAAAACTGCAGAAAATTGTTTTAGGATAGTTCTTGTTTACATTCAGCAGAATAGGAAACTATTAAAAAGCTATTGGACATGAAATTCATCAATTTTTCTTAACTATTTGTCTCTGAATGGACATCTAGGCTTTTGGCAGTGAGTAGCTATTGTGAATTGTGCTGCAATCTGAGAATGCATGAATCACTGTAGTGTGAAGTCTTTAGATGTTTCAGGAATATACCAAGTAGAACTTCAGCTGGATCAAATGAATTCTTAATTTTTAGAGTTTTGAATAATCTCTATAATGATTTCCATAGGGTTTGAACGAGTTTACATCTCCAACAATGTAGTTGTATTAATGAAAGTAAGACAGACACAGAAAGTCAAATATCACATAGTTTCTTTTATATGAAAAACATGAAACACAAACTCAATTCATTATGAGTAAAATAAAAATTGAACGAAACAAAGAGGCAGATACTCGATGAAGTTATATATATACCAATTGCATCAAATCAATGTAACCATACATGATGTGATGATTATGTGTTGCAACATGCAACTGTAAAGTCTATAAATATTTTTTTAAAAAAAAGCTTTCAGAATTTTACAGAATCATACTTTACACTTGTTTTATAATTGAGCTCAGTGGTTCCTCCTTCTTTGTATAAGTAACTTACAATACAGATGCATAGAATTGACATATCCTAAATTCTAGTCTAATGTTTTTGCTCTAATGTGAATAATTATATAGAAGTTTTGATTCTATAGACAGAAGATGGTTTTACCATCAAATAATATTAATTTAAAAGTGGAATTTCTAAGTTCGAAGAATGAGTTAGAACACTAGAGAGCCAGGTAATACCACAGATGTCCGCTGTATTGTTTTGTATAATGTAATGTCTGAAGTTTATAGTTGGAAGAATTTTGTTTCTTGTGAATTTTATTTCCACTGCCCCTTGGTCACATTGTGAATGTAATGTAGTAAAGTAGATTCTTCTTACATAATTAAAGTTGCAAATTAGTTGACCATAAATTATGGAGATTATCATTTATTATGCAAATGGAAAGAAGGTAATCTTTTAAGTACTCAAAGCATATGAGAAAACAGAAGCCAGAGAAGTTTCAAAGACTAAAATTCCTCCAGGTATTGTTGCTTGATTGAAGAAGGAAGGAGCTGTGTAGTTGCCAATAACCAGTGAGCATGGAAAAAGAAGACACTGAGACTTACACAGTAACTAAATTTCTGGATAATAGCTTGATATTAGCACATCAGATTATGAATGAAGACTGCAGTCACATCATTCTACGGTTCTGAGCTGCACAATCATGAGATAATGAATTTGTGATTTTTTAAGACTCTGAGTGGAATACTGTTATGGCAGCAAGAGAAAACTAACATGATCTCTGTGTTACATTTGCTTAATCATTTGAAACTACTTAATATTATCAGCAATGTCTTTTTCTAATTATCTTTCTCTTTATTAGCCTCGTTTTTTAACATAACCCACTTAAACTAACTTTCTGGACCACTGTTTGCTATCGTGGTTTGTTTTTTATGGTTTCCAAATCAATAAATGCAGAAGAGCTTACAAAAATAAAGTAAAATTTGCATAACTCATCTGTTTCTACTCCCAGTTTCTTTTGCTAGAGGCAAGCACTTATAACAATTATGCATTAAGAGACTGCATGATGTTTGTCCCCATAAATATAAACAGCATGCTTGCACTGGAATTTTCATTATCATTTTTAAGCATTATCTTTCATCATAAATGAAAAATGAAGTTTTGCTTCTGAAAATTGATGTTGTTTTCCATCATTTCAGCTTTTCTATGACTCTACATTCTAACTTGAAATTATTTAAAATCCCATCCCTGGTTGTCTTCACTCCAGACGCTAACTCGTGGCTATTTAGAATGAGAGACATGGATTCTTGTGCAATTAAAATTTTCTTAGTCTCTTTTTCAACTTCCACTTCCAACTTCCAAAGCTTTACTTTTCAGTTTTTCGTTTTTGTTTTCACATGGTAGAGGTTCAAACACCATATTCTCTACATAAATTTATAGGAGAATTTTCCATAATTGCATAGGTTGAATTTAAATGATACAGTAGAAATAAACAAAAGCAGAATCTGTCTCACTCAGTTTGTAAAACACAACATCATGTAATCATGTATACATGTATAATAAAGCAGGATTTATTGAGCAAGTTTAGAACCAAAGAGGTAGTAGAGTATGGTAATTCTCTTACCTCATATATTCTGACAAGGGTTATTCTTAGACAAGGCAGGGTGAATGATCACAGCATGGGAAGGAATTCGGGAGAGGGTCACACTGCTCCTGTATAACACTATGTATTTTTCCTGAAAAGGCGAGAATGTGATGCACCTAGGCAGCTGTAGAGCCCACAGCAATTTCTACCTGAAAGAATCAAGGGTCTGAGGAGCTTAGACATCAAGATACTGCATTGGACTTTCAAGGTCAATTCTATAATAACCTTTCAATTTCACAAAGCAAATATTATCTACCTACTCGTTATACAGGTACGCTTTTCACATATTCCACAAATTGATCAAATTTGTGCTGCAGTAGAATTGGTTACAAATTTTAAGACTCTCTCCTGTCCTCTGTACCTGTAATTTCTTTTGCTTATTTTGCATGAGAGATAAAAAGTAGTCTTCATTGCCATACATCTTCTTCATTATTTCCTGTACCATGTATACCAATATTGTTTGTGATGAAATTATTGAAAACTTACTGAATTTTCATTCTAAACCGTTGTGTGTATAAAGTTTATTACAGAAATGTTATGAAAAATTTGCAACATGCAGAATGTGTGACACTACTTTAAAGAATCAGTGTACCAAGCACTCAGCTCCAATAACTAACTCATGTCTTTACCAAGTTCCTTAACTACAAAATAGAGTTATATTAAAGAAAATCCTAGACGGGTCGGGGATTTAGCTCAGTGGCATAAGTGCCTGACTGGCAAGTGCGAGGTTGTGAGCTCAATCCCCGTTACTCACCTCCCCCCCAAAAAATCCTAGACATTATGTAATTTTAATCTATAATTCTTTATGTAAACTTCAAAAACTAAGGCAGCTTTCAAATATGTGTGTCATAATGAGATAGCATGTTATAATTTTCATTAAATATATTATTCTTTGTTTTTTATTTCTCTCCCATTTTCCTTGTCTTTACTTATTTCTGAGTTATGTTCTTATGTCGATTCATTTAAAACTATGAGAAATACATTTAAGGTACCTCATATCTATAAAAATTGTTTTACAGAAATTTCGTATAAATGTTACATCAATGTCATTGAGATAATAGTTGTTATATGTACTTGCATAATTTCTGTTACCATATCATCCTAGATTTCAGAGATAGTCTTATTTATCTCCTTTCTCTATTTCCTTGCTCCCATAATTCTTATCTTCTTGTCTTTAACTTTATTATTATGAATTTCAGTAGGACCAGGTGGCTTATGTATTTTTCCACAATCTGTGTATTTGTGGATCCCATTAAGTAGATGACTTTAGTATTCTGGAATTTTTCCACCTATACTGTATTTTCTCATTCTATACCTCTAAGTAATTGAATGTTCATGCCCTCAAAATTATTTTTTAAATATTTCCATTTGACTCAATATTGTTTCAATTTTCTAAAGTCTAACTACCCTTCTGTATATTCTTTATCAAAATTATTTTTAATTTCCAAGACTTTCCCAGAGTCTGCTCTTATATTTAGCAACTTTGCTTTGCTATGGGCAATATCTGAGTACTTCCAAATACCTGGAAAAATGAAATGATATTTGGCTTATTTTTGTATCCATTCTTTCTTTGAAAAAAAAGTTTCTTCAGTTTATCTACTAAATTTTTGTTACTGAATTTGTGATTAACTGTGTTATATTTTTATTTATAAAGATGGTTGATTTCCTCTTCACGCATAACTATGAAGCAGTGAGATTTCCAAAGCTGTTGCTATTTACAGTAGTTCTGCTTCTAAAATTGAAGGCAATTGGGAGGCATCTTGCAGGATAATGCACAGGTTTTGCCTGAGGTTTCAGAGAGTTCTGACTATGAGGCTACTCAGTCAATGTCAGAAACTACACAATGCCTAGTAATTAGCCACTCAATCACTATCTTATGCAATGAGATAAATACATATTTGGCCAATATAAACATATGTTAGTGAAACTATCCCGAATTCTACATTCTAGAGTATAGTTATTACAGTAGCTTTGATAAGACAGATTCTATTGTGAACATTTAGCTATTTTACATTAGCAATAAGAAAAAAAAAGCACTACATTTTCAACACTCTTGAATTTAACAACAACTACACAAAAACTTAACTTCTATATTTCTAATAGCCTAGAAATTCAGTATATTCAGTAAGCATGCATGCTTGTTAAACTCTTCTTTTCATTTGAATATTTAGATTAGTTAGGTTAATTAGACTTCTTGAATTAAACAAGAATTTGGCAAGTGTTAATAGGTATTTCCTCTAATGTAACTTCAAGTTTGGGATTTTCTTAAATTAAGTTTGTAAATCCCCAAAAGTAGTTTATAGATGAAATAGAACATACTATTTCTGAATGAATGTATAATTTTGTAAATTTTATTTAAAGAAGAATTGGAGATGACTTAGAATATAATAGCACTGAAATTTCTCTACAGAGATATTCAAGTCATGTCGTTTCTGCCTTCATTGATAGACTGTGGGGTTGAAAGATGTCTGATGAAAATAATAATAGATTTGTACATACTAAAAATAGCATAACTATTAGAAAATTTAATCAATTTAATAACTAAGTGCTTTTTCGATTACTTCTGGAAGAAATTCTTGTGTGTACTATTTTATATCGAGTACGTGATAAGATTCTCCTAAGCAACAACTAGAAATAAGTATATGTATAAGCAAAAACACCACTCATTTACCATCATTTATTTGAATTGTAAATTTAAAAAAAAAAGAATAACTTGTTAACAGTTCCTTTCCTTGAAGATTCAGTGATACAACATGAGAGTTTTTAGGCTTCTGTCTGTGTCAAATTAATTTGCACCATGGTAGCACAGGCTTGTAAGTCCAGGTCTCAGGAGGCTGAGGCAGGTGGATCCTGAGGTTGAGGCCCTCCTGAGTTACATAGGGAGACCCTGCCTCAAAAACAATGAAGAATGATAAACAAGCAAAGAAACAAAATAAACTGGAAGGCTTGTAGAAATGCAGTTTTTCAGTCATTCTCCTCCAATCCTCCAATCCTCCAGCTTAAAATGTATGATTAAGTTTCACTGGGTCTAGAGTGGGACTAGGGAACTTATGCATCAAAGGGATTCTTTAGTATTGTTTTGCTGCTGGTCCAGTGATCATCCTTGGGCTGCTAGGCTGTGACATGATTCACGTCATTAATTAAAAAACTTTAAAAAGTTATTAAGAATGACTGCAGAGCTCATGTGTGAAGGATCATTAAATGACTTACTGGGGTTGATGTTAGTTCCTCAAATCAGAATCCACTGGAAATTTTCGCATTATTTGAAAAATAAATTTAAACATTGAAGCACTGAGCTCCAAAAGTTGTATGAGGAATAATTTTTAAATATACTACATAAAAACCACATATTGCAAAGAAAAAAAATTAAATGTCTTATCATAATCTGTTCAAAATTTTATTTATATGTATTCTAGTTCAAAATTGTATATATATGCTATTTATAATTGTAATACAGATATCACTCCATCTCACATATGTATCATTTTTATAAACAGTAGCTCATGGAAATAAGGGCAAATGAAAATGTGACATTAACTTTGTATATGTTTTATACAGGAACTAATGTCCCTAGTGTTTCAAACATATATAAAGAAAATATTTTAAAATGTAGTATACATAGAAGAAAAGGTATTCTATACTACACAGTTCAAGAAAACATCAGAATGAAAACTGATGCAACCATACATCAAGTCAAAAATAGAATACAGCACCCTGTATGCCTCCAGCCGCTTTCTTTTCATTTACACCAGTGACCTGAAGAACTGCTATTCCGAAGTTTGTGATGATCATTTCCTGAATGTATTTCTATACTCTTACAAGCTAACAATCTACCTGTAAACACGAGAGTTTATTTTCAGCAAAATTGAAATATATTTCAATACATTACATATATTGAAATTACTTTGTGTGTTATTCATTGTTGGACTTCTTGCACCCAGTATGAGAAGGCTTGTATGACTACTCTAGGAGGTTCCTTTGACTAATCTAGGTATTTATATGCATGCATAGCTAACTTGCCTCTCAGCACATATTTTGTTAGTACATTTCTAGGAATGAGATCACGTGGGCAAGAAGTCTGCTTCCTTAAATTTAATTTTGTCAGAAATTCTAAATTCAACTGGGAATATAGCTCAGCGGCACAGCACCTGTCTGGCAAGTGCAAGGCTCTGAGTTCAATTCCTGATACCGAAACAAAAACAAAAAACAAAAAAGAAATTCTAAATTCATTTGAAAGTTCTATAATGATTTAATGTACAAACGTGTTCCATTGTTCCTCATTAATAAACACCTTAACAGACATTTATTACTTTTAGGCACTTTTCTGGTTGGGGCATCTTTTTATTTTGTTTTAAATTTATATTTCCTAACTACTAATGAGGATCAGCATATTTTTTTTCTTTTTGTATCTAATTTTTATTTTACTTTATGCTTTTTAAGATGGGGGCCATTATAATATATTTTATGAAATATCTATATTTGAGTCATATTTATATTTGCACAGAAGATCAGATTTATGTCTTACTGGTTTGCAGGAAATCTTTTAAAATTTTGAATCTGTGTTGTTTTGGCTACTGTATTCTATTCTGAATCTTGATTATTTACTTGTTCATTGGTTTCTGATAGTTTGAAAAATTTAATTTTATGTAGTTAATTTTGTCCACAACTTCCTTTATGGAATTATTTCCTATCTACTTAAGGAAATATCCCTTTTTCCAATATTATAAATTTTTCGTCATTGTAATTTTCTAAGACTATAAAATTTTCATCATTATAATTTTTTAGTAATATCTTTTACCTTTATGATTTGGAGTCATTTCTACATGAAATTTAATGTTTGTAATTTGAAGTATTGATTCCTTTGGCTAGTGTCCTTTTATATGTTTACTATTACTTAACTGTCTGGCCTTTATCCAATGATATGTAATGCCACATTTGTCAGATATCAAGGCTTTGAATAACTTTTGGTTGTTTCCAATCTCTGTGATGTTACATTAAGTTATTATTTTATGCTGTTTCTACTACTATGTGCTACCACTTACCTTAGAGTATTGAAATCTTTAATTATTTTAGTACAAGACCAAAATTTAATCATCTTCAAGAATTTTCAGCTATTTTTAACCTCCTGTTTTCTTAAATATATTTTTCAGTTGACTTGTGAATTCAGTCCATATACACATTCACAAAACATCAGACTTCTAATTGTGACAATATTAATGATAACAGTTTTTTCTTGTTTGTTCCATTTTTTTTTTTTTTGTCTTTTTGAGATAGCCTCTCTCTGTGCAGTTCAGGTTGACCTTCAACTCACTTTGTAGCCCAGATTGGCCTCTAACTTGCAGCAATCCTCCTGCCTCGAGTGCCGGAATTAGAAGTGTGAGCCACCACTCACAGCTGGTTTGTTCATTTGTGTCACATCACACGTAACTGTGTGCTAAGTTACATTTAGTTAGGCAGGGGATGTAGCTCAGCGGTGCAAGACCTACCTGCAAAGTACAAGGTCCTGAGTTTGATTCCTAGCATAAAACAAACAAACAAATAAACAAAAAAATCAGCAAAAAAGTTACATTTACTTAGGATAAAGTAATCCACAGCAGAATGACTAGAGATAGTAATTTGCTGTCCATTTCAAAAAGGTAGGAGAAAGGAATTTGAAACCTGGACCAGAAAGAAATGATAATATTTGAGGAGATTTACATGTTTAATCTACTTTCAAACATTACACAGTTTCTATATGTATAAAGAAGCATTTCCTGTAATATAGGTCTTTCACACATTATAGAAACATTTCTGATTGTTTAATTCAGTTAAGAATATACGGGACATCAGATACTCAGTTTATGTACAGTTTTATGTTTTTATGTAGTACTAATTCTTTAAAATATAGTATTCAATACACTATAGGGAATCTTAAGCTGAGATGATGTTTCTCTTATTTTGAGTGTTAGAGCTCTTCAGCACAATGTATTTCCTCCATTGATAACTTCGGTAATAATGTTGGATAATTTTTCATAATATTTCATGTAAGCATTGTATGAAGTATCACTCTCTCTGCATCTCTCTTTCTTCTCATAAGCATGCTTCTCTTCACAATTATTCTATTTTTTCTGAAAAGCATAAAATATAATCATCTGCCATCTTATGAATGAATATTTACAGGGCATTTGATGTAATTATTTTATATATTTTTCAGATAGGACATCTACTGTTAGCCTTTTCTTTGTGGGACAGTTTTACAAGTATACAAATTTTATAGATACATTATATTTTTATACATATTATTTTCATATGTCCACATCAGTTTTCCCAAGTTCTGTATTATACATTTGTTCACGTGACCACTGTCCACATGTATTGATGTAATTTGTCTTATGAAACCTTTGTGCACTTTAATAGTATAGTAGAACTTCGAGTTTTGAAATGATGAAACCTTTCATTTATGTTGTTCATCACTTCATTACTTTTTTTTTCTTTTTGAGACAGGGTTTCACCATGTGGCTCAGGGTGGCCTTGAACACCCTATTGTAACCCAGACTCGCCTCGAACTCTTAGTGATCCTCCTGCCCAAGCCAGCCAGGTGGTACCCAGCAGTTACTATCATCTTACGAAAGGCAGTAATGAGCTAAACATGACAGCACACACTGGCAGTTCCCACACTCTGAGAGACTGAGGTAGAAGAATCCTGTTTTTCACTGCTTCTGTTTTTTTTATCTCCACTATTCGTATTAGTTGAAAATCATTATTTTCAATTTTGGATCCTCCATACTTACTTTGATTTGTCATTCATTCCCAAAGTCATCTTTCTTATTGTTCTATTGTAAGTTCTTTGATTAATTTTGTTGATCTTGGAACAACTTCTTGAGTTATATATTTTTACCTTTTTCCGTTTTATTCCTTTGTTCATACATACATTTAAGGCTATATTTCATCATAATTACTTTAATTGTGTTCAAGCTTGTAATAATTTACTATCATTTAATGTAAAATATTTACTTAATTCCACTGTAATTTTCTCTTTAAATATAAATTACTTAAGATTTAGATCTGAAGATATAGATCTTGGTAATTTTTCACTGATATCTTTATCTATATCTATCTGTCTGTCTATCTATTCCAGTTTCCCAACAATTTTTGGCAATATTTTTGCTCTAAATTATCCAGTCCATAAAATCCCCATTTATTTGAAATACCTAAGTTTTATAAATTTTTGTAATTCATTATAGACTTGCATAACTTTTTGTAATTTATTATAGAGTTTCATAAAAATTTAAGTCAACAAATACATACTATTTCATTAAATATTAAACTTTTGTTTAATACTGAGAATGAAACCATTCATGGTAGAAGAAGATCAAAAATAAAATTGTGTATTCATCTCAGATGCCTATTATTGTGCTGAATCTTTAAATTTGGAGGATCTGATTTATTCAATTCTTCGTATGTTCTAGATATTAGTCTTTTGTCTGAGGGACACCTGACTAAAATTTTTGTCACTTTGTGGGTTGTCTTCCCACTCTGTTGGTGACTTTTTTGCCATGCAAAAACTTTTTTAATAAAATGAGATTCAAGTTGTGGATTTTGTAGTATTTCCAATGTATTCAGGGTTTTATTCATGAAGTCTTTGCCTACATCTATGTCTTCAAAATCCTACCTACTCTCTATTCCAGAAGACTTAGTGTTCCTGATTTAATATTTAGATCTTTGATCCATTTTGATTTTATTTTAGTGCATGATGATAGCCATGGGTCTATTTTCACTGTTTTGGATGTAGAAAGTCAGTGCTTACAACATCTTTTTTTTTGTTTTGTTTTGTTTTTTTGGTACTGAGATCTAGCTCATGACCTCGCACTTATCAGGCAAGTGTTTGAGCCACTAAACTAAATCCCAGCCTCCTACAGCACCATTTTTAAAGAGGCTATCATTCTTCCAGGGCAGGTGTCTGACTTCTTTGTCAAAGATAAGGTGGGTGAGTGTGCTTGAAACCATTTTCACATCTTCTAATCTATTCCATTCATCCTCAAGCCTGTTTTCTTGCCAGTACTATACTTTTATTTTTTAATCAAAGTAGCTCTGTAGTATAATTCAGATCAGAGATTGTGATATCCACTACCTTGTCTCTGTTGCCTGAAATTGTTTTCGTTAGTCTATGTCTTTTCTGATTCCAAATGAATTTTAAGAATATTTGAGATGAATACACATTTCTCAGATGAAAAAGTATTAACAGTTTATAAATGTCTGAAAAAATGTTCAACATTATTGGTCATTGGAAAGATGCAAATTAAAGCAACACTGAGATTCCATCTCATTCCAGAAAGAATGGCTATCATCAAGGCACAAACCAAAAACGAATGGTGGTGGGGCTCTGGGGAAAAAGAAAGCCTTCTCCACTGTTGGTGGAGTATAGACTGCTGCATCCACTGTGGAAATCAGTGTCACGATTTCTCAAAAAAGTTAGCTTAGAGGTCCCATTTGTCCTAGCTAATCTCTTTTTTGGTATCTTCTCAAAAGAATTTAAAGCATCAATACAGAGATATATGCACACCCATATTTAAAGCTGCACACTTTGTAGTAGCTAAATCTTGTAAACAGCCCAAATGCCCAAAAGCCCAAATGAATGAATAAAGAGAAAGTGATTTTATTATAGGATAGAGTACTATTCAACCATAAAGAAGGATAAGCTTGAGACATTTATAGCTAAATGAATGGACCTGGAGATCATACTCTAAGTGACATAAATTGGACACACATGCTTAAATATTTCATTGCCTCTTTTGGTGTGAGAAACTGAAAATTTTGTAAATAAGGGCCAAAATATATAATAGATATTGTGAAATAGGAAAAAAATTGTTCAAAAGGAAAGAGGAACTAGGGAGGGGGGAGGAGAAAGGAGGAGGATAAAATGGAATGAAGGGAAAAGAAAAGTAAGAAAAGAAAAAATGGAAACAATGCTTTTTTAAATAAACAGAGAATGAAGGGTTGAAGGGAGGGTAGGACACTGGGAAAAAAGAGGAATCAAGATACATCATGTACAGGTAAAAATTTTCTATGATAAATTTGATCATTATGTATATCTAAATTGTACCAATAAACTTAATAAAAAATAAATTTAAACTAAAAAATGGAATTGTTCATGACATGAAACTAGGGATGGTATGTAAAAGTAACTACAATGAAGAATATACATAAATGGCAATTGTCACTGTTGGAATTTATATTTCAGAGCAAAAATACTGTAGGTATTGTATTTTAATGAAGAATATTAAAGTATATTACAGGAAAACTTTTATTCATTGTAAATAAATAATTCATCTTTTTAAGACTTCATTTTTTATTTAGTATTATATTTACATTAGCCTCTACTTAGGCTTTCCAATTATACATTTCCTAGAGTAAATATGCAAACCTTAGGATATTTCAATTAACTTTTTGTCAACATGCTTAATTATTTTACATATTATCTAAAACTCTAAAAATACTGCATATTTATGATGATTTTAATGTTGTATCTAAACTCTGTATCGTCTGATTTATAGCTTAGTGCTATGGCATTTTGTTATGTTCATGGATAGAAGAGAAATTATTACCAAGTTGTTTTTATTTATTAGCTATAAAGGGGCCAGGGGTATGGCTCAGCAGCACAGTGCCTGCTTGGCAAGCACAAGGTCCTGAGTTCGATTCCTGATATCAAAGTAATAATAATAATTAAAATATGTGATTGCAGTTATAATTACAACAATGTGATTCATTTTCACAATTATACCAACAAATAAATATTCAAGAAGTGTATTTCAATTGGCATCTTGCTACAGCAAGTGTGAAAGTTATTCCTCTCTCAAGTTCAAAATGCATAGAATTTACATAGTATTTCTACAAAATGTATTTTAAATCAATAACTGTATAGCATAATTGTAGGACTAATGAATTAAATTTGGCCTTTTCACACTATGGAAACTGTGGTCTTACCAGAGTTTTGTCCGGGACTTTCACACTATTTCAGCATATAACATAAAATTGGCAAAAACATTGATCATTTTCAGACCATTTGAAAGTACAATATACAATTCAAGGAAGGATGAAGAAGTGAAGATAAAATAGAAACAAATTAAATCCTTTGGTTTTGAAATATCAAGAATAACGTAATCACAATCCAAATACCTATAAATTCCTTTACACAGGAAAAAAAAGATAAAATTTAATTGCCTTAAAATATTAATCTAAACAAAAATCTCTGTAGTGCTCCACATGTATATTTTACATATTTATACCTAAGTATTTCATTGCTGATGCTGATTTCATTATTTTTCCTTAATATTAAATTTTAATAGTCTCCTCCTAGAAAGAAAAACAATTGATTTGCCCATTAAAAAATTATATCTTGAAATCTTGCTTCAAAGACCTCATAAAATTCAAGATTTTCTTTTCTCTTTTGTCAGTTCCTTATACTTTTCTACAAAAATAGTCTGTCTTATGCATACAAATACAGTTTTCTTTTGCTTTACAAAAGTATTTGTTTCTTTTTCTTCTCTTATTGCGTTAACAAGCTTTTTTTTTTTTGCTATTATGTTGAATAAAAGTTCTCTATCTTGTTCTTGGCTTCAAATAAATTATACTTTCTCAGTAGAATACGATATTAACTCTGCGGTTCTTCAGATCAGTTTATCAGAAAGCTGTGGAAATGCCATTATCCTCTCAATTTTCTGAACCTTTAGTAACGTGAGTGTTTATTGGGTTTCTAAAATAATTTTTTCTCATTAAACAAACCAATGATTTTTTTCTTTTGCCAGTTAATGTAGTAAATTGCACTAATTGGTTTTACAGCATTGAACCAGAATTGTATATTTCAAGCTAATCCAATTGCTACATAATATACAATTATTTTATTTTTTATTTGATCTCACTTGATACTTTTTGGTTAAGTGTTTACCCACACAGTCTAAGTGACGTTGCTCTGAATTTTTTCTTGTGTTTAAGCTTTACATGGTTTTGACATTAAGGAAGTAATGGATGCATAGAATGGAGTGCCACCCCTATTTATTTTGGAAGAGTATAGTGATTATCTTTCTTTCAAGGTATGGGCTTCTCAGAGAATTTCACTTATATAAATTTTGGTAGTTTCTATTTATTTACAGAATTGGTATGTTTCATTTAAGTTATCAAATTTGTGAGCACGGATTTACAATGATTTTATCTTTTATTTCTGATTCTAATAATTTGTTCCTTTTTTCATTTCTTATTGGTGCTAGAACGCTTTTACTGTTCATTTAAAGTCTTTCAGCTTTTTTACATACCTTACAACAAATTTGATGTTGCCATTTTAATCATTTCTGCTCTAATTTTGCAGTTTTTTGCTGCATCATTTTAAAGATTGTTCATTTTACCTTCTTTTATAATATATGCATTCATTAGTATAATTTTCACAATAAGCACTTTTTTGGCTATGATAAATCTTAAAACATTGCCTTTTCATTTTCATGTACTTCATAATATTTTAAATTTCTTTTCACAATTTATCTCTAACTTTATTGAAGCACTGTGTGATATTTTGATAATCATATACATTGTGAAAAGATCTCAATATTGCTAATTAAACTATTCATGTTTACATAGTTGCTATTATTTTTGTAGTGAGAACACTTAGGATCTACTATCAGCAAATTTCAGGTACCTATGCTTAGTCTGGTTTTTAACCAAGCTGTTTCTTTCCTTGTTCTTGTGTTGCACTGAATCTATAGATCACATTGATGGGTATGGACAATTTTAATAATGTTAAGTCTTCCAAGTCATAAACATATTATGTCTTCCCATTTATCAGTGTCTTTGTTTTCATCATCAATGTTTTATAAATCATAATGTACGCATTGTATAGTTCTTTGTTTAATTGTATTCCTAAGTGTTTTAATATTACTGTTATTTTTGTGAATAAGATTGCTCTCTTTTTCATTTTTGGATTCTTATCTAAAATATATGTAATAGTGTTGAAGAGTGTAATTAAATATTCACCTTATGTTGGGATTTTCTGGCTATATCTCAATAGATCTTTAGTTTCATCACTTGTATACTGAGTTCAGATTTTGTATATTTTATTAAAATTTTAAAGTGTGCCTTATATAAAAAATGATCTAACTTTTTGATGCCCACAATCTTGAGAAAAATCTGTATTCCATTGTGGATAAAGTATTGCATAAATAAAAAGCCAGGCATGGTGGTGCAAGCCTGTAATCCCAGCACTTGGGAGGCTGAGGCAAGCGGATAGCTGTGAGTTTGAGACCAACCTGGGCTACATAAGCAAACTCAAGGGCAGCCTGAATTACACAGTGAAACACTGTCTCAAAAAATAAAAAAAAAAATACAAGTATTTCATGAACATTAATTAAATCATTTTAATTAGTGGTCTGGTTCATTTCAAATATATTATGCGTACTAGAGCTATAAATTTGTGAAATAGGATGATAAAGTTACCAGTTATATTGATTTTGCTTATTTCTCCTGAAAATTCTATTTAGCTATGGCTCATGCATTTTGATATTTTATTACAGCATACAGGCTAATGATTTCTGTCCTGTGTAACAGATGATCTCTGTATCATTATATGACATCTTTCTTTTATTCTGACAATTTATGTTATTGTGAAATGTGTTTTTTCTGAAACTGTTTCCAAGTTTTTAAATAATTTTTAACATGATATACGTTTCTCCAAAACTTTACTTTTAAGCTATTTTTGTATTTAAACTTGGTATGATGTAAAGAATATTAGTAGACTCCTGTTTTTATGCTTGTTATTTTCTGCACCAATCATCTCTGTCATTGTTTTACTTAATAGAATAATAATTTAATCTGACTATTGACATAGATTAATGAATATGTAACACGCAATTTTCTATTACATTTTCTATTCATTGCAATTTTTCTTAATTTTTTACTACGTCATTTCTTACACTTTTTCTCATTGTACTTGTCAATTGTATGTGATTGAATTTTCTTTTCACATCAATTATACTTGTTTAAAATGTAGTTTTATTTGTTGCTCTTAGTTTTTAATATAACTTTGCAACTAATCTAAACAAGTTTCCAAATAACAATATATTATTTCCTACATTGTGTAGCTCTCATATCTGTATCATATCATACTTAGCCTATTCCATAAACTTTCTTCTAATCTGTTATCACATTGTTGCTATTTATTTTCTTTATTCATATGCTGCAATCACTCAGTATATTATTACTATTATTATTTTGTAAAAGAGTTATCTGATAAATTGGAAAAAAGTAATTTACCTTCATTTATTTTTCCTTGATACTCTCCTTCTTTGTGCAACTCTCACTTGAATTAACTTTTTTCTATGAACAATTTATTTTAGCATTTCTTGCATGTCAAGGTCACCAGTGATAAATCCCCTTCATTTTCCTTGTTCACAAAAGTTTTTATTTCTCTTTAACTTCTAATGGGTAATTTCTCTGTGTACACATCTAAATTGATTTTTCCTTTATTTTTCTTTCAATATTTTAAATATTTCAATTTTCTTTCCTACATGGATCCTGAAAAAGATGTATAGCAAAATTCTTATCATTTTTCCTCTATAGTTAAAATCTTCTGACTTCATATTTTCTTTTTGTCTTTGTTTTCCAAAGTTTAATACTATAAGATTATAGATTTCAGAAGCATTTTCCTGCTTGTTATTCACTGAGTTTCCTAGACCAGCCTTTTGTCATCTACTATATTTTAGAAATTTTTGTCTGTTAAAACTTCGTATTTGTACAAGCATTTTTCCATATTTCTTTTTCTTCTTTTTTTTTTTTTTTTTTTTTTTGCAGCACCAGGGATTGAACTCACAACCTTGCACTTGCCAGGCAGGCACTTAGGCTGCTGAGCTAGATCCCTAGACCTTGTGTTTTTGAGACAGGGTCTCACTATGCCCTTCAGACTGGCCTTGAGCTCACTTTGTAACACAGGCTGGTCTCAAACTCACAACGATCCTCCTTTCTCAGCTTCCCGAGTTTTGGAATTACAGGTGTGAGCCACCATGCCTGGCTTCCATATTTCTTCTTTCACTGTTATTGTAAGTATGTATAAAGTACTCTTGTAATTGATCCACAATTGCGGGACGTTCTTCAGAGAGTTGTTTGTTTTTTCTTTTCATTCTGTTTGTTTTCTTTCCATTTGACATTTGGAAATTACTACAGAGTATATTCAATTTCCTGATGTTCTTTTTCTGCCTTAGTTATATACAATCAACTAATTATCTTAACATAGGTATTCTTCATTGTTGTACACTCCTTTTAATGTCCATCATTTCCTGATGAGTCCTTCTTTAGACTCCTGTTTCTCTGCTTCTATTACCAACACTCTGCTTTTACTTGTCTATTTTTCTTTTTCCATTAGAGGATTTAACAGGTTATTCATACTCAATTTAAAATTTTTAACTTATATTTGTTTGGTAAGTAAAAAATGACTCTGATTTTTTCCTTTCCTTATATTATTGCTTGCATTTTTTAATTGAAAACTGGACATAATGTATGAAATAAACCTCAGATTCTTCCAATTTATTTTTACCACTTCGTTGTCTTCCCAGTTGTCTTCATTTTTCTCTGAAAACTCTGCCTTAGGTATACTTTGGGTACTGTAGCTCTTTCGGGTATAAGCCCACTGTTACTATATGGAGACTTGTGGATGTGGTACGAAATATGAAGGAAGAGATGTTCCATAATGTCAGTAAATCTCACTCTTTCAGTGGTCATAAATTCTTATAATTTGATCTTCAAGAGTATTTAACTTGTTTTTTCGGTAAATTGAGTTGGCTAATTGTAATCAGTATATAAGGAGTGTAGGCATCTTCAATGATTCTGACATTTTGGTTTGGAGAGTTTTCTGGGCATATTTCTAAATGGTTATTTTACCTCTTATTGACAGAAACACTATCTAATATTTGTTGGCTTTTTACTGTGAAGAATTGATGGGGGTCTCAGAAAATCATGTGTTCCCCCAATACTACTCCTACTAGTTTCTCCTTAATCTACATTTAGCTTCTAGTAATTGACCCACATTCTCGGAGAACATCTCAGCTGGTGTTTGCAGTCAATATTTTCTGCTTCAGGTACACTGATCTCAGCATATGTTTTCTGTATTTTCTTACTTCCTTAGATTTCAGGAAGAAGGCTTTCCCTGTGACCTATATTATCTAGTAGGTATAAAATTCAATAATTTTCAACATGACAGTTGCTGTTTTCTCCCCAGATTATATCTGAAGTCAGAAAGAAATCATACCATTGACCAATAATTTTAGTTTTGAAAAGCTTGAAGTTTGATTCTTCAGCTTTTAAACAACGCTACTTCAGGAAACATCTTTATGTGAAATTTCCCTACATTGTGATATCTTGAAAATCTATTAAATGTGGCACAATAATGTCTCGTTATAGTCTGAGAGAAAAAGAATGTAATCAAGTGCCATTCATTGTTGTCTATGATTTATCTATAGTCTATTTTCATCAGTCAAAATAAATACACCTTTTTAAAAAAGTAAAATTAAATGAAAGCCAAGGTATTTTATTACTGGGCTTGCCTCACATTTCTAAGCTTTTACCCACTTGTCCTCAACAGGTACATTATCAACATTTTTTTTTGCACTTTCTTTTTTAAAAACATGTTTTTATCTCTTCTGCCTTGAGAAGGTATCATTCCAAGTCATTGTAAGGACAATAAAGTTATAAGTGTAACCATTCCTTCTTCATTTATCATACTACTAAATTCACAATGGTCATCTTAACTTGATTTAAAAGGAAATCACTTGTAGGAAAATGAATGCACCTTTAGACCATAACTTTAAGTGAAATAAATCAGACTAACAACCTTAAATATTGTGTGATTCCTCTTGTGTGAGAAGCCTAAAGTATAATCCAGTTAAAAAGCAAATAAAGAAAGAAAATATGAAATGGGTACATAGGTCTTTCACAAATGAGAAGAGGATCAAGAGATTGAGGGTCGAGAGAGAGTGAGGAGACATAAAAGTGATTAAGATGTGTTATGCACAAATATCAATTCCCCACAATGAATGTAATCACAATTTACTGCAAAGATGTACTAGTGGAATAATTTTTT
>RJWT010015847.1:0-20192 GCA_004365215.1 Cuniculus paca | reverse complement strand
CTCTGCCATGCTATTTTCCTGCCATTGGCTCCCTATTTTTCCTCTCCACTCAATCGACTCCCCACACTTGATGGGCCCCCTCTGCAGTTGTTCCTGAGACTGTGGTCCTTTTTATCTCTCTCTAGAATATCCTTCAGTATTCTTTGTAGGGTTGGTTTGGTGGTCATGAATTCCTTGAGTTGTTCTTTCTCATGGAAGTATCTTGTTTCTCCATTAATTTTGAAAGAAAGTTTTGCAGGGTACATCAGTCTGGGTTGGAAGTTGTTTTCTTTCAGGACTTGCATTACTTCACTCCAGCCTCTTCTTGCCTTGATGGTTTGTGTTGAGAAGTCTGCTGTGATTCTGATGGGTTTTCCTTTATAGGCAATCTGTTTCTTTTCTCTAACAGCTTTTACTATTCTGTTCTTGAGTTGAATTTCTGGGATCTTGATTATTATATGT
This sequence comes from Cuniculus paca, assembly GCA_004365215.1. Classification (NCBI taxonomy): domain Eukaryota; kingdom Metazoa; phylum Chordata; class Mammalia; order Rodentia; family Cuniculidae; genus Cuniculus; species Cuniculus paca. The sequence continues at coordinate 19,751 of RJWT010015847.1, read as the reverse complement.
CTGGGTGTAGATTTGCTTTGCTTATGGCTAGCTGGAGTTCTAGATGTCTCACTTATTTGAATGTCATTTCCTTTTCCCATGTTTATGAAGTTCTCCAAAATTATTTCTGTAAATAGACTCCTGATGTCATTTGTCTTGACCCCTGCTTTTACACTCACATTTTTAATTCTTATGTTTCTTTAAGTTGTCTTGCAGCCGTTGAGTTATTACTTCTTGGTTCCATGTTATTTTGAAGAGATCTTTCCTTTTGCAATCACAAACTGCAAACCTGTCCTCAAGGTTTGAAAGTCTATCTTCAGTTTCTTTCAAATGGTTTTGCCAGCTTTCAATGGAGTTTTTAATTTCCTGGATATCTCTTTGAATCTGTTTCATGCATTCTAAATCTCTCTCATATTGTACTTTCATGGTTTCCCTCGTTTTCCTGTGCTTCTCTATTTTTTTATCTATGTCTTCTTTAGAGGTGCTTAGCAATTCTTTTAATATGTTTTTCATTTCTTCTTTTACCTGGGATAGTATTTGTGTTCTAATTTCTTTTATAGCCTCATGAAGTTGTTTCTTTATTTTATTTGACAACACTTCAGACATTTCAGGTGTGCGACTCCCGATCTCTTCTGTGTTTACCTCTCCTGGACTTGCGCTTCTTGGGTTGGATTCCAGAGATTGCCTTTTCTTTCTTCATCTTGACATATTCCTGATTTCTTCCATACATGTGGGTAGTGGGGTCCCAGGCACTTCTCAGATTGGCTACAATTTCTCTGAAGCAAATCTTTTTGGTTTTTCTAGCCAGTGCTGGCTATGGGTATCTGATGGTGGGCTCCCGTGTTTCTGCTTCCACCATCTTAAACATAGCAGCATAGCATCTTCAAATCACTGGTCATGTGCTTTCTTTCTCCTCATAGATAACCTCTCTCTTTAAGGATGCTTGTGATTACATTTAAGACCCACTCTCAAGGTGCTGGATAAGCTGCTCATCTCAAAAATCCTTTACTTAATCACATCTGAAAAATGTCTTTTGTCTTTTGTATATACAAATGTGTTGGGATGACACCATAACTCAGGTTTGGCCAAGGCTGGTTCAGTGGCAGATTTTAAAGGTGAAATCTTTCAGAATAGTTTGGAATATCTCAAAATGGAAAGTGAAAAATGGTCTTATTGAAGTAGAAGGGACCAAAATAGGTCGAATCTCTAAAGAGAGCTGAGGTTTCCAGGAATTACTGACAGCTTGAGTGAATCAAATCAATACAATGATTATGAGAAAAGAGAGGAAGAAAAAGAAAACAGAAACCAGAATATGGAGGCCTTTGTGTCCCACCATCAGGGGGTGGTGAAAAGGGCAGAGAGACCCATCTGTCTTCCATGGAGTCAGTGTGGAAAATATCCCTGGCTGCAAAGCTGAAACTTTATTGGGAAAGGGAGCAGTCATTCACTCAAATTCAACAAGCTGACAGGCACAGTGGTGTGTGCTGTAATCCCAGTTTTCCAAGAGGCTGAGGCAGGTTGATCACAAATTGGAGGCTAGCCTGAGTGACTTAGCACGATCTTTTCATATAAAATGGAAAAAAGTCAACAAACATTTTTGAACTACTAGCAAATACTAAGTTCTAAAGGTACTTAGAATAAGACAGACATAATTCCCACCTATATTTGTGATAGGATAAGGGCATTAGACAATAATACAACCACACCTGTGAGTCAGCACCATTTGCAGACTGCAGGGCGAGAGAACAAGGCTCACCAAGAAGCAAGCCCCAGCCCTGAGAACCAGTGTCATGCGCAGGCTGCCATTGGTGTGGGGACAGCCAGACCCAAGCCTTTCCCTGTGAGTCAGTGCCATTCGCGGACTGCCGGGAGAGAAAATAAGGCCTAAGATGCAGGACCCCCATGCAAACCATCACCATGCGCAAGCTGCTGCTGGCAGGAAGACAGCCAGACCCCAACCCCTTCTGGCACATGGTCTGGCAAACAAGAAGTACCAATCCCCCCCACCCCACCCCATAAGCAACTGGCTGATCCAGAGAAACACAGACTGTGATGATAGCTATTAAGGTGAAATGCAATTTGATGCTTGTAGTGCTTTGGTGTTTCCCTGACTTTGCAGGTCTAGGGCCAGTGGTCTGATCATCTGTTCAAAAGATAGTGATATGCAGTGTGGCATCTAGGGGGGATCTTCTTCTGAGGTTGGTAGCCATTGTTGATTCCCTATTGTCTTGTTTTGAAGTCCTGTATCATTTTCATTGTTTTGTTGGGTTGGGTTTTATTCTTTTTTTTTTATTCTCTTTTGTTTTGCTTGATTTTTTTATATTCAATTTGAACTGAAATTTGAAAGATGAGAAGAATCCAAAAGATATTTGTTGAGAAATTTCCCATTTGTGAAAGGAAGAAAAATGTCAGTGAGCCCCAGAGGAGCCATCCAAAGGACAAGTGGTGTGACACGAGATAAAAATAAACCAGCACACTAAGATCTTATAGCTTCTTTCCCCCTAAGCATAACCTGAAGCCACTTAAATGTTTGAATCCAGAGGGTGACTTGGGTAGAGTCAGTTTTAAATACCAGATGAATGTTTAAGCTGCTGATCTGAAACATAGCTTTGCATTGAGTATGGAAATAATTGTCAGGCTGAAGATATATTTTCTAGACAGAATCAACAGGACTTGTGATTCACTGGGTACAAATGGGATTTGAGACTGGAGGGAAGAGGAAGTGAGGACAGAAGAGACTGATATTATTAGCTGAGGGGGAAAAAACATAAAAAGGAAACCAAGTTTTAAGTATGTATTACAGCAAGGGATGAGGAGGTTATTGGAATGTGGAGTTTCCTGTGGAGCAGTCATGTGGGTGAGTCCAGCAGTGAGGGAGTCTGAAGTTCAAGAGAACAAGCTGACCAGCAGCAATGGACGTCTGGACAATAATCAAGACTGCGGAGGAGGACGAGATAGATTAGGGATGTAGGGTGGAGTAGAACATAAGACCCAGACTGAAACTTGAGTAAGAATGATAATTAAAGGACTTGAGCAGAAGAGGATCAAAATGTAGGAGGAAAAACAGGGACGTGTGATGTCACAAAAGGGAAGAGAATCTTTACCAAAAAGAGAGTGGTCAGCCACATCAAATGGAAATGGGACTGGAGAGCTTCTCCTAAATTCAGAAACTAAAGGCCAGGCGTGGTGGTGCATGACTGTAATCCCGGGACTTGGGAGGCTGAGGCAGGAGGATTGCTGCTGAGTTTGAGTCCAGCCTGGGCTACAAAGTAAGTTCAAGGCAACCCTAAACTGTATAGTCAAACTTTGTCTCAAAAAGACAAAATACAACAACAACAAAAAAAAATGTAGAAGAAGAAGAAAAAAGAAACCAGGAAGATGTCTTAATCATTCTGGCCAAGAGCAATTTCAGGGGAGTGGTTCAGATGGAATGTAGATTAAATGGCCAAGGAGTGAGTAGCCAAAGGACTAGAGACAGATGATTGAAAATGAGAATTGCCATAAACAGCTGTCTCAAGAGATCTGGCCATAAATCACTTAGATTTTAATGAGGTTGTAAAAGGGAATTCGCAAATTATTCACTGACATTTAAAATGTTTGTACTCTTAGACCTAAGAAATTCAGTTTCTAGACATGTGCCATAATAGTTTAAAAGTGTGCTAAAGTATATATACATACCTGTTAATTTGTTTCTAGTCACAGAAAGTTGGAAAAATTAATTATCAATAGGAAATAGGTTAAATATTGGTATATCATGTAATGGAATAATAGAGTGGTTTAAAATAATGATGCAAATTTTATATACTGACTTCAAAGTTCAAGAAGCAAGTTTAGAGCAGTATGTATAATTAATGAAAAAAACCCTGGAAACCTAATTGCCATACTAAATTGTGGGGGTTATGCTCACTTTGTATATTGCACATGACTATAATTTTTTATTTTTGCCCTTTACTTTAGAAAGCAGAAGGAAGAAACACAAGAAATCTGGCAGCAATGGAGAAAGAAAAGAGAGGTAGAGGAAAAGACTTTTTATTCATTATGAGAAAGTTCTGAGCAGATTTAGCTGTACTGAAGGGAATTGTGCTATATACTGTGTGGAGGAGAGGGAGAAGGAAAAGCGATCTAACAAGCAGAAGGAAACATGCAGAAACAAAGAATTATTCTTTGAAGGAGGAGGAATACTTCTGTCAACTTACAAAAAAATAAGGAATCAAAAAGGCCTAATTTTGATTCTGTTAAAAAGGACTGTGTGAGATCTCATTTAATGGTCTGGAGGGTCATTTGATGACATTTTCAAATATTAAATGTTTGACACCATTATGTTGTTTCCAATTTTCTGTTGTTCAAAATTAGCAGTTCTTGAAGCATTATCCAAAGACTCTCTATGACATTTCAAAAAGCCCATGAATTCAAACTTATTTTCCTAACAATTCTAAAACGTTATTACATTTCTCACTCTTATTCTCTTACAGATGAAAAATGGTTTTTCATGGACCACAAGATGTGATCTTGCAGCAGACTGAATGCAGATGTAAAAACCCAGCTTTCTTTTACATAAACTATTTAAAGAGAGCTGCTAAATTTTTAAAAAATATTTTTATCACCAATTTTTCATTTTATAAAATAAAATTTAAAAAAAATACAATTATTTTTATAAATATGTGCGAACATGTAATGGGCATACTATTATTTTTAAATAAATATGCTTTGATTTCTTAGTTTTAATTTATAACATAATCAATATGGATAGATATAATCCACAAAACCAAAAATCTCTTGACTCTTCAATAATTTTTAAGCAGTATCACAGTGAACATCACCATGGCTTAATGTTTACACTCACCTATTATTATCCCCTTAGAATGAATTGTCGGATGTTGAATTGATGAATTAATAAGTTTGCAAAGGCTTATGGAGATAGAACAACTAAATGTCAATTAGAACCCTGGATGAGATCCTTGAGCAGCAAAAGGACATTAGGTAAAAACTAATGAAATCTGTGCATCTTAGATTTCTGTGACTAACAGGACGTGCCCACTTGGCCAGTTGGCTGGTCATGACCTAAATTTTTGCCTCAATTTTGGCATTTAGTTTTTTAATCCCACCTATTTTTAATCCATCTGTTCTTTTCTTGCCTTCTTTTGAGTAAAGGAAATATTTTGAACTATTCTTCCTTGTGTTATTTCAAATAAAAACTTCTACACAGAAAAAAAAATGAATGAGATCTGAATCAAGTATAAACCTAATTGATAATAGCATATCAACACTGATTCATTTACTATAGGAAATGTACCATACTAATGTAAGGTGGTTAATAAGAGAGAATAGATGCAAAATATGAAGAATCTCTGTACTAACTTTTTAATTTTTCTGGAAACCATTAAATTTTCTAAAATGTATTTTAAAATTATAGTTTATTAGTGTTCTGGGCTGTCATTACTGTATTATCACAAACTTGGTGACCTAAAACAAGAGAAATTTATTTTCTTACAGTTTTAAGAGGGCAGAAGTACAAAATGAAACTATCCGCAAGACTGTGCTCCCTCATAAGGGGAAACCTTTGTTCCTCCTACCTTCTGGTGGCTCCAGACACTCCTCAGCTTGTGTTCCCATCTTTGTAGTCTTTGCTTCTGTCTTCAATAACCTTCACCTTTGTTGTGTCTCCTCTTGCTTTGTTTTGATTATTTTATTTTATTTTATTTTATTTGGTACCCGGGATGGAACTCACTCCTCTTGTCTTTAATAATGACACTTGCCATTGGAGTTCTGGTCCACCCAGTAAATGCAGGTTAGTTTCATCTTGATATTCTTAATGTAATAACATGTGCAAAGACCCTTTTCAAAGTAGGTCACACTTGTGTTCTACATGTTAGAAATTCTAAAATATCTTTTTGGAGCAGTAAGTGTGAAAACAAGAATATACCAATCAAAAGTCAAAGAATTGCACAAAAACATTAATTCCAGTTGTAGAAGATACAATGTGGTTCTTCTTTTTCCCTGTATTTTGCTCTCTCAGCTTTCTGTGAAAATAATTCTGAAACTGGTATCACACTGCTATGTGATCTGCAAGTAAAAGATTTAAGAGAGTGGGCTGTCAGAGACTAAAAAACCAGACCAAACCAAACCAAACGAAACCACAAAATATACTAAGCAGACTTGCTCACGTATCTCTTTTCCTTCCTGAGATACCTGTCTACTAAGTCCATGAACAATACCTGGTACAGAGGGTATTCAGTGAATATTGTCTAATGATCAGTTGGTTTGTCTCCAACACTTTTTGGCAAGCATATTTCTATGTAATTATATCTGTCTATACCTATCATTTTAGTTCTTCAATATGCATATATTTCCCCTACCGTTGGAGTGTAGGTACTTTGAGAATAGAGGTCTACTTAGTCATTCTTCTTTATAGGCAATATAGCATCAGTCAAAAAAAATTCTACACAAGGGGCCTAACAAAGTCAAATTAGTATGATTCCTGACTGATTTATCTATGTCTTGCTCAGTTAGGTCCTTTTTTACCCTCTTTACTGGGATAACAATGCTTCCTTTAGTGTAAAAAAAAAAACAAAGAAAACCAACAATGTTGGGTTTCATTATAGGGATTCAGCAATGGAAGGAAGAATCTATTTAGTAACAGAAAGGATGTGCAGGTTAAGAAGATTATGGTGGAATCACTGAGGGGGTCAGAAATGTTTTTCCTAGTCTCTGTGAGTTACCAGCTGCTTCACCTTGGACAAAATCACTAAAACCTCAGTATGTTGTAGGGCAAGGATAATGGCATCACTCTCATAGTGCTGTTCTCAGAATTGTATTAAAAAATATCTGCAAATGCCCACCTGCATAAGTCTGATACAGGATAAATATTCATAATGGTTACCTTCTATGTTAAGAAATTCTAATTTTAAAACGTCTTTTTTCTAACATTTCTTAAATTCAAATCTCTGATCTGGTGGCCTTTTATAATCTTCAAACAACTTCCTACTTACTGTCTTTGATTGGTGTCTACAAAAGCTTATCAAATGTATAATATCCAGAACATATTTTTTCATTTCATGTCCCAAAATTTAAATAAAGTACAAACAAAACTTTCTACTCTATTTCCTATTTGCAAAATTACTCAGGTTCAAAATCTAGCAGTCACTCCCAGCCCATCTCCTCTTTCATTTATAATCCATTATCAAATTCTGTTGGTTCTAGCTCTGAGTTTTTTTTTTTTTTTTTTTTTTTTTTTTTTTTTTTTTTTGCAGCACCGGGGACCTGGGCTGTGTTTCTCTCTCCTACATCTCACACCATCCTCCTCAACTGCCTTCCAGCCTCATTGTCCCATGATCTTCATTTGCCTGGAAAGTCCCCACCCCTCAGCAAGGACATCCAGTCTTCTCTGTAGTAGTGTACTGTGAGCATCACCATGCAAGAGAGATGCTACCTACCATCCCTTTCAAATTCTTTTTACCTCTAATACAAACTCTTTCATCATTCCATATTTATTGAATTTCTAGTTCTCCTGATAGTCCGTAGGCTTTTTAAAATTTGTTTACTACATCATTGTTTCATTTAGCCATAAAAAGATGATTTCCTTGAAGATAAAGCCCCTTTAAGATGACATTACTTTAAAGAAAAAAGAAAAAGAAAAAACAAGAGCAAGCAGCTGGTTTCCAGATTTTTAAAAATGCCTAGTTTTGTGTAATCAGGTCAAATAAAAATTAAAAATGAGGCCAAATATAAATTAAAAACAAGAGACTTAATTCTCCCTGTTGAAAATACTTTCCTCTTTTTTTCCCCATCCATACTATTTACTTTAGAACACTTTTAGTTTTAAGTATTTTCTCATCCTTTTTGAAAAGTATATAAATCTTTTTGTAGCTTCTTTGGTTCACTTCATTAACCAGAAATGTCTTTCTCCAAACCTGACAGTCACTATATATATATATAGTATATATATATGGTATATATATATATATATAGTATATATATAGTGTCCTCAGTTTCTGTTGAGGGAAAGAGTCTAACTTTAGCAGGCTGCTGGCTTCCAATTACACTTCTAATTTCTGAGATAAACATACAAAAATTTTATTTTTCTTTGGATAATGACAATTAGATGATATAGATGATCACTCCAATTGCCTGGTAAAGTTATGATGAACTGTGCCTGACAAAACGGCTTGGCCTTAGGTCCTTTTACTCAAGGCCTAGTTATTATTTATGCTTAAAACATGCGTGTGATGAGTTCAATCTACTTGCTTCTTATAAAAAGGCAATATTTATTTCTGTCTTTGTACTATTTTAGCAGTGGGGATCACATCTTAATTTAATGCTCATTCAATAAACTTTTTAAAAATTATTTCTTTGTTTTTCCTCTTTTATCTCTTTTATGGGAAGAATTTCTAGGTTAGTGAAAGACTGTTTTTAATTAATTTTCCCAACATTAACAGTAAATTCACAGGAAGTTCAAAGAAAAATTGAACTGTTAAGTATTAATTTTCTGGATAAAACTTTAATTGGAAAGTTAGGAAAACGGTAAGGGACTGCAGCTCAGGGAGCTGACTAAAATCAAGCTGGTCCTTGACAAAGGCAAGTAAGAAAAAATAGGGAAAGGACAACAGCTTGAGCAATTGGAGGATACACAATTTAGGATCAGAGTACTCCTAAAACTGTCTCTTACAAATAAAAGACAAAACATTTCTTTCTTTAAAAAGACAGTTCTTTAGTAAGTATGTTTATCAAGCTCCTGAGAGACAGGAGGGGTCTCAAATGGGTTGTCCCCCAATGGATTCCTTGTTCCCAACAGAAACCACCTGAGCTTGGCCTTTACAGTCTGTATTCCTATCTGTACTCTGGTTCTCTGACCTACCACCAGAATCAACCACCAAGTCCTACTCATGACATTTTTAAGGCTGCTCTAGCTCACATCTCCAAACTTTTCCAAACTCTTCCTGCAAACCAGATCCAAAGACTTTAAAACAACATGGTCAGTTATAGTAACAGCAATGATTCCATTTTTCTGGTATTCATTTTATTTATTCATTAGCTTTCCTATTGCTGGCACACAATACCTGACACCCACAATATAAAGAAGGAGTGGCTTAATTTGGCTCATGGTTTGGGGGATTCAGTATATGGTCACCTGGCTCCAAGGCAGGAACATCATGGTAGAAGGGCAGAGTAGAGCAAAGTTTCTTAGTTCAAACAAATTTTAAATAACCTACAATGAAATTGCTAACAAAGTTAGAGGCAGTATAAAATAATTTTCCAGGGAATAAATTAATAGGAATACACAAGTCAAGTAAAGAATTTTGCTTTTAAGGTAAGCATAGATGTTTGAGATCAAAAGAGATAATTCAATGAGGGAGAAAAAGGTACTTTGGGAATTAGTCTCTTTGGAAAATGAGGAAGTGTCATTCAATTATTTGAGAGGTTTTGCTCCATAGCATAGGATACCTTGAACTCAATCCCCTTGCACAGCCTCCTGAGTGTGAGGAATACAGGCATATGCCACCATGCTGGGAGATGTGATTTTTAGAAAATAAGCACATTTGTAGAACTGAGATGTGTGTGAATATGGCTTAGTGTGAAACTAAGCATCTTCCTTCTTTCCCAATTGACTGTATTTTTTCTCCATGTTAGGAAACTGAATATTTGATGGAGGGTATTTAGGGTGGGCAGAGGATTGATGGTGGAGAAAAATAAAAACGGGCTTCCATTCCACTGCATACCTCACTCTTCTAGTTATGTGAATTTCTTCAGTATTATTGTCAGCCCAGTTTGGTTCTGCTTCTTGTGCAGCTTTTCCTGCATCAACTTGGTCCTTTCACCATCATAATTCAAGTGTTTGTCCCTCCTGAAGATCTTCCTTAAAGAACTGAACTGAAGAGTCTAATGTGGTCTGATTATCACATTGCAGTGATCTTTTGGAAAAGCAAAACATGACTAAAATTGATTTGGGAATTCACACTGAATGTAGAAGTAAAATTTTCCAATCAAATCTCAGCTCAGAAACTGTACATTCTAAACACAAGTATGGCAGTCAGATATAAGGAAAACAGATGTGTGAAATGAGAAATTATTTTGTGCACAGTTCCATAGTCTTTCTTAAAACAAGGGTCTTGAATTTTAGACTGGATAAAAATTGCCTGAAAAGTCTGTTGAAACAGATTCCTGGACGTGATCCCTAGAGATAGAGGAGACATGAATTTGCATTTCTCACATGCTCCCGGTGATGCTGGTACTGCTAATCTGTGGAGTACACTTCTAGGTAGCAGTCATAAAATGCACTACAGAGAATGTTATTTCTGGCATTGTCTTTTACTCTCTAGTTAAAAATTATTCAGTCTCATCCTAGACTGACTGAACTTAGTCTTCTTTGTGATTATTGGTACATTCATGTACCACCTTTATTATAATTAGTACTTCAAACTTTTTATTTGAATATTATAAAACTATATATTATAAACAAAAATCAGTGCCACTTGTCACATACAGAAGTTCTTTTACAAAATAATATTATTAAAATAATTATAAAAATCTTGCCAAATATTATTTCCGAAGTTCTATGTTCCAATCCTTTTCTTTTTAACAAAAGGAATTAAAAGATGGGAGTATGAAGTTGAGATGCTATCCTTTACTTAATACACTCAATAAAGAACTGAAAACTTCTTTATTATATTACTGAAATGTTATTTAGTGCTGACTCTGTGTCTACTGATTCCACTTACTATTACCTATAATTGCATACATTTTTGGGAAATATGATTCAGAAAATGTTCCCCTTTCTAGATTTCATTCCACTTGACTATTCATTAAAGACAAACTTCGAAAGTGCACCTGTAGATCAGACCCTGTGCTGTATTGACTGGCCATTCTCAGCAGGCTTTCTCACCTTCCCTCAAAGCACCACTATGGACCATAATGAAAAGCAGTTGCTGAGGTCATAACAGTTCTACGAATGCATTGGAGCTCATAGCAGAGTCATTATGATCATTGACATCATCTTTCTATTCATCAATATGTTATACATGTAAAAAGTTTGTAGCCTCATAATAGCAGTTTACTATGCCTATTTTCCTTATAGTAAATCATAGGAGGTAGTGGTAGTGAGTACGTAGCCATAGCATATAGACGACAAATTTTGTAGAAATAGAAAAACTGGAGTTGAGGCTATCAATATTCAAAAGAATTATTTTTAAGGAATATACAAAAGTAACTCACTCATGCATTTTACTTTTATTTTTCCTCATGAATTCCTGTTTCTCTCTTGCTCTCTTTTTGTGGTACTGGGGATCAAACACAGCTATCTTACCAGCCCTTGTTATTTCTTACTTTGTGATGTGGTCTCAAACTGACCAGGTTGGCCTTGAAATTGCAATCCTCCTGTCTTAGCCTTCTGAGTACTGTATTTGGGCTTACAGGAGAGTGCTACCATGACTAGTTTAGTTCCTTGTTTCTCAGATGCAGTAAGAGGTACCACAAGTTAATATGAAGCATAAACTACTTATTTTAAATTAAAAATATTTAATTGCCTTAAGGTGGTCTGATTTCCTTTACTGTTTATTCAACTGTTTTTTCAGGTAATAGGCCTGGTGCTCCTTGAAAGTTTGTACCTTTAAATTCATCCTGTATCATTTTTTGTTGAATTGGTACACCTTTTTCAGAGAAAGGCTACTATTTTGTGCAAGTTTTCTTTTAAAGAGATAACCTATTAACCACACCAAACCAAACCAAAATGACAATGCACGCTCTACTTGTAGTGTCAAAGATAAAGCTTGGTATGAAAAAGTTAAGAAAATAAAAAAAAAGTGGCCTGAATATTGTGTGGTTATGAAAAAGAATGACTCAGATCTGAAAGATTGCACTTGTACTATTAAGGACAGAAAGCAGTTTGCAGAATTGAACTGTATGCTACAATGACATTAATATAAAGACAAGTTCCCAATGAGAATATGCTTTATCAGCATGAAGAAGGGTGCAGAAAGATACACATCAGCTTGAAAATTTTTGTTAGCTTGGTTGTTGGTGACAATGGGGAGGACTGAGGTTAAAAGCAGGGACACACAATAGTTGCCACAGGTTAAATTTTGAGGGCTGCAGATATACCTCAGTGGTACTTGCCTGGTATGTGGGATGCCCTGGGCTTGATATTGCCAAAATTAATTTTTTTATTTATATATTTTGTATCCTAAGAAAACTTTTAAAATTATTAAAAAAATTTAAAAATGTACTCTGGAGCAGAACTCTGGAGCCCGGTGTCACTACCTGGTCAAGCTGATTCAGACTTCCCTGTCAACCGTGTCTAGGTGTAGATCCTTTTCCTTGCAGATTGATTGGGATGAGCATCCAGGACCCACTTAAGACTCCTGGAGCTCACAGGGCAGAGCCTGCTGAGTAAAAGGCTTTGGCCATCCCTCCTCTGGAGAATCTGTCCATGAAGTTCTTCTCACCATATTTCATAGCATCTTTCATGGGGAGAATCACTGGGATCCTGAAGGCTATGGTGCAAACCTCGCCCTTTGCTTGACTCTCTCCCTGCTGAAGATACTATACCTGCAGACTTTACAAAGCACACTGGTTGTGTTTGATATATGTTTGATATACACATTTGATATATGTTTGAAGTGGAAACTGCAAATGCTGGGTTTGTTGAATGTCCATCAGAACTGCTGGAACATATAAGCCATGGCTAGTAACTGCCCAGCAGAAACCATGAGTAATTAGCAAACAGGGAAATATGGTCCAATAATGGTAGCAACGCAGCCCTTGAGTATATTCATAGATTTTTGCCTCAAAGTGTTCTGGATAAACTTCAAGCTGTCTTAGCTACTTTTCTTGTTGCTGGGACAATATACCTGACACCCAAAGTTAAAGGAGGAAAAGTTTATGTAGCTCACAGTTTGTAAAGGTTTTAGTCCAAAATTGGCTGACTCCAACGCAGGCTGGATGGCAGACAGACATGGTAAAGGAGAAACAGTTCATAGTAGGTAAAAGGCAGCAAAACAAGCAAGGGACAATCACAGCTCTTTTTATCTCTTATATCTTTTCCAGGCTACTTAGGATAGCATTCATATCTTTAACCCTAGTATCGTACCATGAATCAATCACACACTCTAGATTCAGCCACCTCTGAAAAAGCCCCACCAATGACCACAAAAGGGTTTTGGGGGACATCTAGACCCAAACTATAACATTTTACCCATGACCCTCCAAACTCATGTACATTGCTTTACACAAAAGGCATTTAGTCTATCTCTAAGATTAACAATTTTAGCATTGCTGAAAAGTCCAAGTCCGAAATCTCTGAGATTTATGGGAAACCTTTAGCTGTGAAAAAAAATGAAACACTTCCAACATAATGGCTCAAGATAGATATTTCCATTCCAACAATTACAAACAGGGATATAGCAACAAATGAGAACAAAGCAAGACCAAATTTCAGCAGGGCAAGTGTTAAGTCCTATAATTCCAGGTCCAGCATTCAAGGCTATCTGTGGCAAGATGTGACCTCCAAAGGGCTTGGGTGGCCCCATCACTACAACACTGATGTAGGGTGATGGTGGCTCTCTTCTCAAAGCAAAGGTTTTCACTTTGAAACTCTGAGACTGCAAAGGCTAGAGTCCTACTGATTTTTTAAGTTTAAATTTATTGGTACAATTTAGGTATACATAATGATCATATTCATAATAAGCAAATTTGTATCTGTACATGATACACCTTAATTTCTCTTTTTTTCCCATTCCCATTCCCTCTTTTCAAACCCCCTTCTTCTCCCCGTTCATAAAGCTCAGTTTTCATTATTCTTTTTTCATTTTTCTTGCCCTTTCTTCCTTTCCCTTCTTCCCTTGCTATTTCCCTTTTGAACAGTTTTTTCCTATTTTGCAATATCTATTATACATTTATGTCCTTATTTACATTTTCAGTATCTCACACCAGAGAGATAATGCAATATTTACAGTCTGAGTCCAATTTAGTTCACTTATGATTATGGTCTCAATGTCCATTCATTTAGCTATAAATGTCCCAATTTTTTTTAAATGTCCCAATTTTATCGTTCTTTATGGTTAATACTCCATTATATATATAAAAAAGCCACATCTTTTTTTTCTTATCTATTCATTGTTTGATGGGCATTTGGGTTGCTTCCAATATTTAGCTACTACTAACTGCACCCCTGTAAACATAGATGAACAAATATTGTGGTGGCAAGATGATTTCATTCTGGAATATACCCACAAGGGTGATAGCTGGGTTAAATGGGACAACTAATACTAGTTTTTTGAGGAATTTCCACAGTGGTTGGACCAGCCTATACTCTCACCAACAGTGGAGAAGTGTTCCTTTCTCCTCACAGCCCCACCAGCATTTCTTATTAGTTGTTTTCTTAATAACAGTAATTCTTTCTGGAGTGAGGTGGAATCTCAGCATTGCTTTAATTTGCATTTCTTGAATGACCAGTGATGTTGAATATTTTTTCATATATTTATTTGTGGTTTGCACTTCTGAGAAGTGTGTATTCATCTCAGATGCCCATTTTTGGATTGGGTCTTTGAAATTGCACGGTCTGATTTTTTTCAGTTCTTTATATCTTCTAGACATTTGTCCTTTGTCTTAAGAACTGCTGTCAAAAATCTTTTCCCACTCTGTGGGTTGTCTTTTTACTCTGTTGCTGACTTTTGTTGTTGCTGTTGTTGTGCAAAAGCTTTTTAATAACATGAGATTCCAGTTGTTGATTCTTTGCAGTATTTCTCATGTGGTCTGGGATTTGTTCATGAACTCTCTGCCTACATCCATGTCTTTAAAATTTCTACCTACTTTCATGGCCAATAGATTTAGTATTTCTGTTTTAATATTTAGATCTTTGATCCATTTTGATTTTAGTTTAGTGTATGGTGATAGACATGGGTCTAGTTTTGGTCTTTGGCATGTAGAATTCAAGTTTTTCCAGCACATTTATTAAAGAGGTAACCTTTCTTCCAAAGAATGTGGTTGGTCCCTTTGTCAGAGATCAGGTGGCTGAGTGCATTTGGAGTTGTTTCTGTATCTTTTAGACTGTTCTATTGATCTTCAGGTCTGTTTTTTTTAACAGTACCATGCTGTTTTTTTAATCACAGTATCTCTGTACTATAATTTCAAGTAAGGGGTTGTGATGTCCCCCTGCCATGCCTTTTTTGCCCAGAATTGCTTTTGCTATTTGTCTTAGTTACTTTTCTCTGGTTGCTGAGACAAAATACTCAACACCTGAAATTAAGGAAGCAAAAGTTTATTTAGCTCATGGTTTGTGGAGGTTTCAGTCCATAATCAACTGGCTCCAAGGTGGGGTGGCATGGCACAGAGACAACACTTCAAAGTGGCAGAAGACAGCAAAGCAACAAGAGCAAAAAGGGGGAAAAGTAAGCCTCTTTTCCTCCCTTATATTGTACACAGACCACCCCACCTCCAGGGCAGGTGTAGCACTCACAAAATCTCCTTCCCCTTCTTTTGCACAGGATGAGGATGTTTACAAAGTAAGGATCCTGGTTCCCTGCTGAGTTAAACTTTTAAACTTCTCAAGTTGACACAATGTATCAACCATAATATTGGGAGCTGTTGAAGCTGGAAATTGACCACATGTGCAAGGCTGGAGCATGGCCTTCCCAAGAACAAAGAGTGCCCAGGGCAAGTCATGTGAAGAAGCTGCTTCAGCCCAGAGAACATCTAGCCCCAAAACAATCTGAATAGTGGGTTGCTAAAACAATGGGGTGTTTTATGACATTAAGTTGCTAAAGTGTGTAAACACCCCTACAGTGAGGGGGCAGTTCTTTTCCTCCCATCAGGAGGGTAAGGGCTCCACCTGACCCCAGCTTTGTCTCTTATTTTCTCATCCTCTCACAGTCCTTCATCCCAAGAACCTCAAGAGCTGTACAGGTTGCAGCACCATAACACTTTTCTAGGTCTCTTTTGGATCTAAATGAATTTCAGGATTGTTTTCTCTAGTTTTGTGAGGTACGCTAATGGTAATTTTATTGGGATTGTATTAAATCTGTATAGAAATTTTGGGAGTATGGCCACTTTCACTATGTTGTTTCTTCCTACCCAAGAGCAGGAGATATCTTTCCATTTTCTGATATCCTCTTTGAACTCCTTTTTCAGAGTTCTATAGTTTTCAATGTAAATATCTTTTTCTACATTAGATTGATTCCTGTTTCGTTTTTTGTGAGGCCATAGTGAATGGTGTTCTCTAATTTCCCTCTTAATGAGTTTATCATTTGTGTTCAGTAATGGTATTGGTTTCTGAGTGCTGATTTTGTATCCAGCTACTCTACTAAATCTGGTTATTCAATTTAGAAGTCTTTCGTTGGAGTTTTTGGGATCTTCTATGTAAAGTATCATGTCACCTTCAAATAATGATAATTTAATTTCTCCCTTTCCTATCATTATTCCTTTTTTTTTCTCTTAATTGCTCTGGACAATGTCTCCAGAACTATAATGAATAGGAGTGGTGATAGTGGACATCCTTGTCTTGTCCCTGATTTTAGAGTGAAAACTTTCAGTTTTCATCCATTTAGTATGATGTTGGCAGTTGGTTCGTCATAGATGGCTTTTATCAGACTGATAAAAAGACCATCTGTTCCAGTTTTCTGCAGGGTTAGTTTTTAACATCAATGGTGGTTGGACTTTGTCAAGTGCTTTTTCTGAATCTATTGAGACAATCATATGATTTTTGTCCTTTGCTCTGTTGATATGATTATTGTGTTTATTGACTTGCATATGTTGAACCATCCCTGCATCCCTGGAATGAATTTTCATTGGTCATGGTGTGTAATTTTCTTGATGATTTGCTGAACTGTTTTCTGATACCTTGTTGAGGATTTTTGCATCTATGTTCACTAGGAGACTGACCTGGTAGCTCACTTTTTTGGTTGGGTCCTTCTCTAGTTAGTATTGCAGTAATATTTGCTTCCAGGAATGAGTATTGTTTCCCTTTTTATTTCACTGAAGTTTGAAAAGTACTGGCATTAGATCCTCTAAATTTCTTGTAGAATGCAGCTGTATATCCATTAGGACCTGGGCTTTTTCTTTGTTGTTATGTTTCTGCATTACATTTTCAATTTAACTGATACTGGCTTATTTAGAATTTTTATATCTTATTTCGGCTTTGGTAGTTCATATATATCTAGGAATCTGTCCATTTTATCTATTTTCCATTTTATTGGAGTACAGGTTCTTGAAGTTGGTATTAATGATCTTCTGGATTTTTGTAGGTTCTGTTGTGATTTCACCCTTTTCATTCCTAATTGCATGAATTTGAATCTCCTTTTTTTGATAAGGTTGGCTAAGGGTTTATCAATTTTAATCTCTCAAGGAACTATCTCTTTGATTCATTGATTCTTTGTATTGTTTTCTTAGTCTCAATTGCACTAATTTCTGCTCTTTGTAATTTTTTTCCCTTGTACAAGCTTCAGGCTTGATTTTTTATTTTTCTAGAAGTTTGAGATTCGACATTAGGTTGTTTGAACTCATTCTTTTTCATATGGATATTCACATTATAAATTTTCTTAAGGCTGCTTTCAATGTGTCCCATAAGTTCTGGTATGTTATATTGGCAATTATCATTTAGTTGTAGATACTATTTCTTTTTTAATTTCATGTGTGACCCATTTGTTGTTTTCTAGTGTGTTAATTTCCATTTATTTATGGAGTTTTTGTGGTTTCTTTTGCTGTTAGATTTCCAATTTCATTACACTATCATCAGATAATATGCATGGGATAATTCCAATTCCCTTGCATTTACTTAAGCATATTCTATGGGCTAGTATGTGGTCATTTATTTTTTTTGGCAGCACCAGGGATTGAACTAATGACCTTGTGCTTGCCAGGCAGGCACTTAGGCCACTGAGCTAGATCCCCGGGCTTTATATGGTCTATTTTGGAGAACACCATGTGTGCAAATGAGATGTGCAGTCTGATGTGGGGTGGAACACTCTGTAGACATCTATCAAGTTCATTTTTTCACAAGTTTGGCTCAGTTTTGATATTTGATTTCTTGTCTAGTTGATCAATCTCTTTGTGGCAGTGGTGCATTAAAGCTCTTCATTACAATAATATTAGGGCTTATTTGACTTTTCTTGTCCACTAATACTTGTTTTATATAGTTGGGTGCTCCTGCATATTTGGTGCATATATATTTATAATTGTTCTCTCTTCTTGTTTTTCCTTACCAAGAATATAGTGGCTGTCTTAGTTACTTTTCTCTCATTGCTGAGACAAAAATACCTGACACCCAAAATTAGGGAAGGGAAAGTTTATTTCTTACAGTTTTTGGAGATTTCAGTTCATACTTAGCAGGTTCCAAGGCAGGGTCACATGGCTGCAGGGCACCTGTTCATGTTGGCAGCAAGTGGCAAGAGCAAAGAGGGCAAAAGAGTGACAAAAGAGAAAGAAAACACATCTTCTTCCCTGCCTTATATAGTATGCAGTCTCCACCCCTGGACCTGTGCAGCACTCACACCGCTAATCCCAGCACTAGACAACAAACCAATCACAAATGATAGATTCAGCAGCCTCCATGACTGCATGAGGCTTGGGGGAGTCACCTAGATACAAACCGTTAACAGTGACCTTCTTTAGCTCTTTTGATCTGTCTTAGCTCAAAGTTCACATTGTCTGCAAATAGAATAGCTACCTCTATGATTTTCTGGGTTCCTGTTAAATGGAATATTGTTTTTCATCCTTTCAGTCAGAATTTCTTTTTGAGTTAAATATGTTTCTTGTATACAGCATATTGTTGGATCTTGTTTCTTGATCTATTCCACCAGCCATCTCTTTTGATTGGTGAATTGAGACTATTTACATTGATGGTTATATCTGACATGTATTGACTTATCCTTGTAATACTATCTGCTGTTGATCACTTGTCGTTCCCATTTAAACACTTGCTCTGCCTAGTGGCTTCATCCTACTGGTGTTCTTGGATTTGCGCACATTGTTATCTTTGTCTACAATATCTTTCAGAACACACTGTAGAGCCAGTTTGGTAGTCATGAATTTATTCGGTTGTTCTTCATCATGGATGTATCTTATTTCTCCATTAATTCTGAAAGACAGTTTTGCAGGGTACTATCACCCTTGGTTAGAACTTTTCTTTCAAGACTTGGAATGCTTCAATATCTCCTTGACTTAAGGGTTTGTGTTGAGAAGTCTGCTATAATTCTGATGGGCTGTCCTTCACAGGTGATGTGTTTCTCTTAACAGCTTTTAATATTGTGTGTGCTGAATTTCTGGAATCTTATTATATGCCTCGGTGTAAATTTACTTTGGTCATGGCTAATTGGAGTTCTATATGCATTTATCTGTATGCAAAATTTTTTCCAGACTTGGGAAGTTTTCTGCCATTATTTCTATTAACAGTTTTGTGTTGGCTCCTGCTTTTTCATTGACTCTAAGCAGTTTTATATTCTTCTACTTTGCATCATCTTGTAGCTGTTGGACTTTTTCTGTCCGGTAAGAGATTCTTCTTTTCATGATTGCTAGGCACAATCCTGTCTTCTAGGTCTGAAATTTTGCCTTCACTTTTATTCATTTGAGTTTGCAAATTTTGAATGGAATTTTTAATTTCCTGGATATGCTTGAATGTTTCATGGATTCCATTTCTTTCACATGATAGGCATTCATGGTTTCCATTCATGATTTCCAAAATTTTCCCATGCTCCATTTTTTTTAAATCCGCATCTACTCTAGACTTGCCAAGTCTTTCATTATTGTCATCATTTCTTTTTTTTTTAATCTGGGAGACTGGTTCTATC
>RJWT010015846.1:0-20189 GCA_004365215.1 Cuniculus paca | reverse complement strand
GAGAACTTGAGTAAGGAGCAAGGGCAGAATGGAGGGGAGTGTGGGAAAGGGAGAAGTGACAAAGTGAACAAAGTGTCAGGAGGGGGAAGGAAAGGAGCTAGAAGGAGACTGAAAGTGGGCAGGGGAGAGAAGAGTAAGAAGGATCAGCCCTGGAGCTGAGTGTGGTGGTACAAGCATCTTGGGAGGCTGAAGCAAGAGAGATTGCAAGTTCCAGGCCAGCCTAGGAAATTTAGTGAAACCCTGTCTCAAAATGAAAAAGAGAAAGGGCTAGGGATATAGCTCAGCAACCCCCACTGTCAATATTGGAAAATAAAAAGCTGGGTTTGGTGGCGTATGCCTCTAATCCTAGCATTTGAGAGGCTGAGGCCGGAGTGCTTTGAGTTCCAGACCAACCTGAACTATGTGGTGACACCCTCAAAAAACAGAACAAAACGAGCAAAAACATGCTGCTTTTGTGGTCAGATCTGTGCTTCTCCAGGTTTGGGTCGCCACACCATTGCAGATTTTGGGGCCAGAATGCACCAGGGCCATTAGGGTCAGATGGGCCCAGAAGCTGTAATTCTTAGCTGCTGGGTGAGGGCAGGAGCCAGCAGAGGGCCATAGAAGGAAGGGGACTTAAGTGACAGGATATCATGGGGCAGTGAGGGGAACTTGGGAGGACCTCCTGTGCACCAGACAGGGCACTACACATTTTCCAGGGAGCCTGCCAAGGCAGGTGGCTTCCTGCAATGGGTGGGGGATAGGGCAGTGTTGTTAGCAGTACTGACAGAACCATCTGGGAGGGGGCGTATAAATTCCGTGAGGCCGTTAGATAGAGGATGCCCCTCCTCCCTCAGGTGAATGCAAGGAGCCTGACAGGTGCTGCTGGAAACACACACAGCGTGTCGGGCACATCATCTACCCCTTCTCTGACTGTGGCCACCACAACCTGCACCTACATGCTGTCAGCCACTGTGACTGTGACTCCAGGTGAGGGTACCCTCCTTGGGGGATCCATAGCAGAGCGCAAGCTCTGTTTCTCCCTCAGCCTTTGGTTTTCCTCTTAAGCTTGGCTTGGCAGTGCTAGCCCAGCCCCAACTTGGAAACCTTGTTGTGCTCCAAGAGCAAGGGGGACGTCTTTCGGCGGCCTGGCCAAGCCTAGCCACAGCCCACTGTCCCGTTGGCTTCTGTCTCGACCCCTGGGTAGGGCAGGGGGAGCCACATGTGGTGAGAGTCCCATGTGTGGCAGGCTAAAGGACTGCTCAGAGAAGGCAAATAGCAGCAGCTGTTGGGACTCGAACTCAACCTGCTCCCAAGATGTGGGCTCAGCATGCTTCAACATCCTCCAGAGCCCTTGCTATCCACTCATCCCAGAGGAAGAGTGTGTGGAACGGTTCTGGTATGGCTGGTGAGTGCTGGCAGGCTGAGGGAGGAGGGACTCCCGGGTGTTTCACTCTGTCAACCTTCTCTTCATACCCCCTCTTCTTACCTCCCAGGCGCAAAAGCTATAGGCCTATCTCCGTGGCAGTGATCCACCATCCTATCCACCATGAGTGCGGGACAGATGACCTAAATGAGGATGAGGAAGAAGAAGAGCAGGAAGAAGAAAGCCAGCCTTCCATCCCCACCCAGGTGGGACCCACTGTTATACCCACAGACCCAGGCATGGGCACAGTCCCCGGGGCCCCTGACTCAGCAGCACCCATCACCATCTGGCGCTCTGAGAGCCCCACAGGGAAGAGCCAGGGCAACAAGGTGATCAAGAAGATAAAGAAGAAAAAGGAAAATGAGAAAGACAAAGAGGAAGAAATGACAGATGAGAAGGCAAAACCGAAGAAAAAAGCCAAGAAGGGGAAGTTGACAAAGAAGAAAAGTCCACTGAAATCAGAGTCTTCACCTGCAGAGTTGAGCCAATCGTTAAGCCCAAGAGAGTTGGCCGGGATGTCAGAGTCCAGCCCAGAAAGCCGAGCAGACTTGGAGAGTGAGGACAGTTACCATAACAGGAAGCAGGAGGAGCCCTCCAGTGAGGATATCATGGAGTCATCATCACCCAAAAAGAGAGAGAAGAGCGCCACTCAGGCCAAGAAGAATGGGATAAAGACCTCCTCACAAGCCAGGAAGGTGACCAAGAGGAAATCTCCACCAGTGTCCAACCCCAATCTCAGCTGAGGGCAGGGTGAAGAATAAATGACATCAAGCCTATAGCTGACCTGCTGCTGTTCTCCTTCCAACAGGGTTACTTCTTGGGGGAGGCGGTGGGGTTGGGGTATATGGGAACCAAGGGCCAGGGACTGCAGGGGTTTTCTAAAGGCAATGCAACTTCCAAGGATACCCATGGGAAGACAGATGGGAGGGAAACGGGGTACAGCTGTTTGTTTGCAACATCCTAGGACCAGGATAGAAGAGTACCTCTGGGGTTGGGGCAGGAGAGTGGACTTCCTGCCCCTGAGAGACTGGCATGTGTGAAACGCACCTCTGGGACAGGGCAGCACTAGGCATCAATACCACCAATAAACTGGACTTTCTCACCCTGCCACTGTGCCTGGCCTTTCCCTCCTTATGTGGCCCTAGGGAAGGTGCTTACAGCACCACAGGGGGCATGACCTTCCTGTCTGGTGTGGTCCTGTTCCTGCTAGACCTCTCTAGACCTTTTGTGCCTAAGACAAAACCGAGTTCCCAGCAGCAGGGCAGCCTCTTCCTCTGGCTCTTGCTAACACAGTCAAGGTCCCGACTGAAGAGCAATTGGAGGGAGCTCGCCAACTCTGGGCAGCAGTGGCTTTTTCTGACTCCTTTGTTTTGCCCCAAGCAGAGGAAAGGAAGGGAGAGAATCATGTCCTAGCACTGACTCAAAAAGCTGTGAAATGAAGGCCTTGTGAGAAAACTGGGTGATCAGGATTCAGAACAAAAAGGCAGGGAAGCTGGGGGGTGGGGTGGGGAGGAGGGACTAGAGCCCGAGGGCTGGCTGAGCCTGAGCCAGGAAGGGGGGTAGGGGTGGGAAATGGCCTCCCTTGCAACATCCCAGCTCCCTTTCCCCAGGCCTCTGTTTGTGTGGGAGCACCGTGCATGTGTGTGTGGACAAAACCCCAACTTAGAGGTTGTCAGAGACCAAGGAACACCTGGGCAGAAGGAAGAGGGAGGATGGTACAGGGGCTCAAGTTGAGGTGCTCTAGATTTACTTCGGGAAGCCCTTTCTCCACTACACAGGGAAGACCGGTGACGCAGTGGGCAGGCAGCTGCGTGCATGTGATGACAGTGGCTCATATTTGGGAAGCACCAGGCACTGTGCTAAGTGGCTCACACCTGGCAGCTCCTCACGCAGGCTGATAACGCAGGTGTCACCATCTCCCTTTCAATTTTAGTGTATGTGCTGCCAAAGCAAGCACACCATCTCCCTTTCAGACAGGAAAGCCAGCTTAATACAACAGAAGCTGGCACAGTATCACACAGCTCAGAAAGGGGGCAGGATGGTGACCTCAAGCTGTCTGAAGCAGAAGCTGTCCTCTTTTCTCTGAATCCTCACCTCTCTGAAGATCAGAAGAGGGACTGTGAGGGGACCTCAGAGCTTCAAGCTCTGCTTTGAAAGCCACCTGCTGAGGAGCAGACAGTTGGAGAGAGAGGGAGGCCTGGGCAAGTCCTCTGTAGAAACACTGTTTATTCAAATGACAGGCAGGAAGCGCAGTGGCAGCAGGTGGATGACCAGGCAGGGGCTGGCAGGTTAGCACTATTCCCTTATGTCCCCTACAATCCTGCTTTGACAGCCACCAGGATCAGAAACACTTTCCCTCCTCTCCCTCCTGCCCCAAACTGAATAAATAGCATCCCTCTCCCCACAAAGGCTGGGGAAACACAAGTGCTGAGCTTGTTGCCCCGTCACAGCCCAGAGTCAGGTGAGGGCAGAAGCTCAAAATGGCTTGTATGGAGTAGAATACAAAACTGCTCCACTCATCCTCTTCCTCCTCCCTGCCACACTCCCTCCCAGCCTGGTCCCAGGACGGGTGGTCTGTGAGCGTCTGAAGTAGGAAAGTTGCTGTCTGGCTTACACTGAGGCTCAAGCTCACAAAGCCATCAGCCTGTCACCCATCCAGGCCAACCACCAAAGAGAATGCCACTTCACACCACTTACGGACAGAAAAAGGGGCAGGGAGTGAGGCAGTGGTAGGCCTTTCACAGCCTCAGAGGTAACCAGAGTCCGAAAAGCAGGCCTCCTACCGATCCATCTCATCCAGGAGCGGGGTGGCATCGCCAGCAATGGACATGGGGGTGCTTTCGATCATGGGGCTGGGGGAGGGCCGAGGTGTCAGCCGTTGCTTCTGTTTCCGCCGTTCTGCCTCCTTCTCTTGTAGCCACTGCTCTGCCATCTTTCCCCAGTCGATGGCTGCGTGGCTGTTGGACCTGAGAGAGGGAAGGAAAGGCCTTTGAGATCAGCTCTTTTCTGGGGCTTGCTGGAAGGAGGCCTTTCCACCAGTCACTGGTGTGTGCCCACTCCTGCAGAAAGAGACCAAGTATAGGCAGTAGCCTATGCTGTGGCAGACCAGAAGCAGCAGTGGCCAATTGCCACAGTGGCCTTTTGATCTTCCACTATAAATCAGCGCCCCTGAGTCCTCACAGAGGATCAGGAGCACCTTTTCATCCTACGCTCCCCTAGTCCTCATAACATCTGTCCAGTAACTTGTCCTGCGCGGCCATCCGTATACTTACTTTGGCTGCTGCTGCCGTTGCCGGGAGCTGGAGGAGGGCTGGGGTTGGGCTTGGGCAGACTGTGGAGTGGTGCTGGCCTGGAGCTGGTGGTACTGTGGTGTGGTGATGGGTTGGCTTGGGGTCGTGTAGGAATAACTGGGGGTCATTAGTGGCGTGGCCACTGGCTGCTGAGCTGGTGTCGGGAACACCTGGAGAAGCATGGACATATTAGTGAAGACGGGTTGTGGGCTTGTTTGATTTTGATGCAAATTTCTGTGATCTGCAAGGGTGGGCTCAGCACAGAGCTCTGCAGCTGATCAGCTGCTCACACTTTGAGCAGAGTGGTTCTGAGCAGCAGAGGGAGGCCAGCAGTAAGCCATAGGCACGCAAGCCCACCAGCCCCAGATTTCCAGTGGCTTGAGGGTTCCAAATGTCCCAAAGGGTTCTAGAAAGGCAGATCTTTTATTCCCTTCTCTATCAAATGTGCTAGAGAAAAGGAACATCTATTGGAAATGGTGCTTAAGGCTGGGGCAGTTCTTATGCAAGGTGGACATGGCCAGAGATGTCTAAGGGATACAAGTTGGTAAGAGACAATTGTTCCCACATTCCTCACCACCCCATGCAGGGAGCCTCCTCCCCAAGCAACATACATGGTAAGCACTGCTGCCTCCTCCACTGCCACCATAGCCATACTGGCTGGAGGCCCACTGGGCTGGGGTGGCATTAGGGTTCTGACCCTGGCCTGTCACAGCAGCAATGGCACTGAACATCTGAGAAGTCATGTTCTGGGGCAGGGCATTCACGGCCCGAGTTAGATCTGTAAGCACAAAGGTGAGGATCAGTATGTCAGAGGTGACAGTCCCTCAGCTCCATCCCTCCCAGTCTCAGCGCCAGGTGCCTCACCTGCAAGGTTAATGTTGGCTGGGGTAGCATTGATAGAGGCAGGAGTCCTTGTCCTGCTGCTGCTGCTGGGGGTAATGCCTGTGAGAAATGGCTGGAATTAGTTTTGTTCCTCCAGAAACCTATTCCTGACTTCCCAGTTCAGGGGCTGAGAGAGGAAGAAAGGGACTCTGTACAGGTCCAGGGGATGGAGAACCTCCCTGGTGCCAGGAGACCGGGACAGAAGTGAGACAGCTACAAGGACACCCTACCAAGGCCAGTGATCACTTTGGTCAGGCTGTGCATGTACTTCCAACCACACCCCAGAAATTGAGGGAGAACAGAACTTACCTGGTACGGGATCTTGGTAGTGATCCTTAAACCATCTGAAAAGTCCATTCACAGTTGGGAAGATTTGGCCCCGGTACCGGAATCCCTCTGGAGTCACCGTTACATATTCTATCCTGGGGTTTTAGAAGGAAACATATTGATGTACTTAGAGTAGCTGTGCGAGTGACCAGAACAAATGTTCACCATGTGAAGTAGCCACTGGGTGCCGGGGGAGGAGAGATGACAGAGCCTGTTGCTGGCCCTGTGAAGTGAGACTATGTGTAGCTGAGTACAGTGAAGGGCCAAGTCAGTGGCCTCGATGTGCTGCACACAGGCTGCCAAAGGAAGGCTGCCTGGAGGTTGTGCCACCACACAGCTGTGGTGTGAAGGCAGCGTCTGCAGGTGATGGGGAGCAGAGGTCACAATGTCAGGGTCAGAAGGGACTTCCCAGGGAAGTAAAGTACAATGATCCCTACGAAGTTTTTCTGCCCCTAGAAAGTGGTTAGTCTGCCCTTATTCAATACTTCTGAGACAAGAATAGCTAAGAAGAGCTGGGTTTAGACCTGGCTCATACTCTAGTTTGAGATTTGCCACTTACCACCTAAATGACAATGCACCAAGTTATTAAAAGAGTCTACTTCATTTGTAAAATAAGCATAACAGTACTTCAACTCATAGTGTGGGTGTGGGGATTGAGAAAGCGTACATAAAGTGCTTACCATAACACCTAACTCGGGTTTGTGCTCAACAAGAAGAGCTATCAACAGCCAACAGAAAATGCCAAGTGTGGCAAAATTCTCACTTACATTCAGCCAAAACCTCTTTCCTAAATCTCCAAGTGTGAATTCTGCTATATATGGAGAATGCGCAAGTCTGCACTCCTTTCCATAGGAAGCCATCATGACAGATCTGCTCCTGCTTAGAGGCCCCCAGCTTACTCAACTGTTCCTCATGGGACAGTTACCAGCCCCACATGACCTTGGCTGCTATCCTCTGGAAACAATGTGTTGAAAAGTTTCTCAGAAGGGAGTATAGTATTCCAGATGTGCCCACAGTATGCAAGGCTTGTCATTTGGCCCCTAGCTCCACTAATAGCCTGAGCTGTTTTTCACATGTGCTCAGTACAGGGATAAGAACAGAAATGCATATGACTGAGCCAAGGGCCAAGAGAAGGATGGGCTTGGGCAGACAAGGTTGGTGTGATCACCACTAGTGTGTGCAAGAGACACAGAAGGCAAGCCTAAGGAAACAGGGCTCTCCTCTGGGCTTGGGTGAGCTAGAGGCACAGGTAAATGCATGATTCAGGAAGGGCAGCCTGTCAGTCATGTACAGAAGAGGCAGTGCAGGCGACAGAAAAATGCCTCCGGACCCAGCCCCTTCAGTGTGGGCACAAGAGCCAGTACACTGCAGCATCAGTGAACTGCCATGTGCTAAGACTCCTGGGGAGGGTGAAGCAGGGAAGAGGAAGAAACCAGGGTGCTGCCCCTGTCTTGTACCTGGAAGTGTCTGGCAAATCCCATCACTCTTTGGGAGAGAGATGAGATGAATGGAACTCCTTTTTCAGCACTAATGAAAGTGCCTATAAGAATCTTTAGCTGGGTGTGGTGGCGCACACCTGTAATCCCAGCACTTGGGAGGCTGAGGTAGGAGGAGCACTGCAAGTTCGAGACCAGCCTGGGCCACAAAGTGAGCTCAAGGCCAGCCTGAACTGCATAGCGAGACCCTGTCTCAAAGACAAAAAAAAAAAAAAAAAAAAAAAAAACCGAAAAAATCTTTGCCTTTTGCCTCTAAATTATCACCCTCTTTTCCCATCTCAATCCTCTACCTCCGCTATACACAGGCAAGAGGAGAAAGGCATTTGGGTAGGACCAGAGCCATGTGGCTCCCTTCCAGCCTCTCTGCAGACCCCAGTGGTAGCACCTTCTCAGCACCAGTGCTCACCTGGGTTTACCCCGGGGCTGGTATCCCAGGAGGAACTTGCCGGGCAGTTCCTTGCAGGCACAGATGAAATAAGGGATGAAGGTGGGCTTCTCCTTCTTAGTTTTGATGAGCAGCTCCTCTAATTTCTGGGGGTAGAATGAGGGGAACAGGTTGGGACAGCAGCATGCTTGGTACACAGTGTCTGGTGCATTCATACTTCTTTCATCACCTGAGGGTCCCCTACACTGAAGGGAAAGCGTATATCCTTAGAGCCTGCAAGGTGTCATCCCTCCTCAGAGGGCTCCCAGCTCACCTTGCGGTCCCCACCACTGCAATCCTGATAATACTTGTGATTCAGAAGGTCCCGGGCAAAGGATGCCATGGGCTGGACATAGCGAGCAACAATCTCATCCAAATCTTCAAATTCCTGTGGGAAGAAGGTAAAGGCTCCATGTGATACATCTAGACCTGAAAGTCCTAGTCCTTCATCATCAAATCTACCTTGAAGAGAAATGCAGGAGGGGTGGACTTCCTGGTCCTGCTAAAGCTGCACTCCACTACAAGATACCCTCAGTTTATTTGTAACTTTGAGTCACACACAGACACCCCGGCTTATAGGGCAGAGTTCTGTGATCCTTCCCTGGTTCTTGGGAATAGTACAGAATGTCATCAGACTTCACCCAACACAGGAATGAGAAACTTGATACGTGTGTATGCACATACACAGGAGTTTTCTGCTTTTCCTCACTGGATTTATTTTAAAACTTGGAGCATAGGCAAGAAAGGGGATAAAAAAATATACAAAATGAACAAAATTTATTTTACATCCCATCTGTTTGTTCACCACAGCTAAAATACATATAATGCACCCAAGGTACTAATGTGAAATGAAACTGGGCGGAAAGGTCGTTTCTGGAATCAGGAGCCGGCCCGGTAGGCATGTCTCACCTCACTGTTGATCCACAGGGTGGCTCCCAGGCTGAAGGCATTTTCCTTGCCCTCCTCACGCACATCCACGTGTTGGTAGATGCCATCACTGACTTTCCAGGTCACGGTTAGGTGGTTCTCTCCCTTGCTGCTCGGTCGGATGATAACATCACCCTGGTCCATAGTCTCCATCATCTTTTCTGCTTGCTTGAAATTGATATTATGGAAGGATGGATGTGCAATCACTCGTTTGATGTATGCTAAAGAAGGCAGGAGAGAAGTACAGACCAAGTGAGGAAGCTGGGAGCCAACACAAATGGGACGGATCAGGGCTTAGTTTCTGACCCACCGTATGATCAACTCTTTTACCCTCTCTGGGCCTAGATTCTCTGATATAAATGACATGTTAGACTGGGTTCCTAGGATGCTGAGACAATGAGATTTAAAAGGCACAAGGCCTTAGTGAACAAATGTGACCCCAACAGTCGTTTCACATACGACTCTCTTAACATCTCTGTGCCTCAGCCTCTTGAAGTTGAGTTCCCACTCCCGCTGGGGGACTGACCCCACACCCCCAGTGGCCTGAGTCTTGCACTGGGAGAACTACCAAGATTCAGGGGGTTACACTCAACTGGTCCGCTGCTGTTTCCGCTTCATGTCCTCCTCTTGTTTGTGGTCTGCTGCTTCAGCATCAAAGTCATAATAGGTATCCTTGGGCAGTTTCCACTCGTTGTTCCTGTCCATAAGGTCTGAGGTACGGCAGGTCAAGTCTGCACTGAACTTCTCAATGTCAATCTTCATGATGCGGCAGTGAACAGTCATTCCCACCTAGACCCACAGAACATGTGAGCTGGAAGGGACAAAGATTATGTAGCCCAAAACCCTATTTCACATATGTAAAAACCAAAGTCCAAGTGGAAAGGTAGGATCTGCCCAAAGCCCACCAGCTAAGTAGGAGTTTGGGGATGAATCTGGTGTACAGACCACAGGTCATGTCCTGCACTGATACCTCCCAGTCTAGGCAAGAAAACCAACTGGAGTCTGCTGGGTTTACCCTGTCACACTTCCCTTCTCCCATAAAGTTGTTATTATTGCTCCCAGGGTGTGTTCAAAGGCTCACTGCCCTTTTTTGGGGGAAAGCAGAAACAATGGCTGTTTTCTGTACCTCAGCCAATTTGCTTCAGCTCTTTGGTCTAAACAGTGGCCAAAGTCAGCCACCCTGCATGGCTCTCCTGCTGAAAATCTCCCCAGCTTTATTTTTTTTTTGCGGCACCGGGGATTGAACTCATGACCTTGCGCTTGCCGGGCAGGCGCTTAGACCACTGAGCTAGATCCCCCAGCCCTGTTTTTGAGACAGGGTCTCACTATGCTTTTCAGCTGGCCTTGAGCTCACTTTGTAGCCCAGGCTGGTCTTGAACTCACAACGATCCACCTGTCTCAGCCTCCCAAGTGCTGGGATTACAGGCGGGAGCCACCACGCCCGGCTCCTCCCCAGCTTTATTAGGAACGTGTTGTGCTCGCTTCAGCAGCACATATACTAAACTAGGAATGTGTCTCCTCAACCCTCCTAAAGTCACAGCTCTCCTGGGTTCGTAACACTTAGAAGCATAGAATCTGACAGAACTGGCCTCAACCATATCACTGAGTGATCCTGAAAAGACACGACTTTCTCTGAAAAAAGAAAATAATCTCTTTCCCATTAGTTTATAGGATTAAAGACAACATAAGTTCAATGTCAAGTGCTGGTGTCTAGTGAACGAACAGTAATGGCAGCCATGGCACAAGAATATTAGGAAAGAGAGGGATTTACTTAGAGATTTGATCTTTTCTTAGGCAGAGACCATTTGAATGTTCCTTCCCTGTCATCTGGTTGTGCTGTGCAAGCCCAGAGGTGGCTTGTGCACAGGACCATGCCACACTTTTATCCATTTCCTACAACAGTGCCCTCTGGTCCTGGGAGAATAGGCAGAGCCTTTCTGTTTCACAGCATGTAATGCTAAGCCCTGCTTCCTTCCTGCCCTCTGCCTAAACTGCAGCTTCCCACACAGGAAGAGAGTGCACGCTCAAAGGCTGGCAACAGGCAGAAATTCCCTTAACAAAGGCTATGGACAAAGGCAGCTACTCATTCAGATGCTGCTCACTCCAGCCTCCTCCAACTAGTTAGAAATCTTCCCTGAAACTCCACCAGCAGGCACTGGGAACGGAGCCCAACTTCTAGAGGGGACAGCCCTAAGTTAGAGAATCCTACTGCTCCAATCTTATGTCAGTCATTCATCTACCTTTACTCGCTCCTCCGGTCGCTTTACCACTTTGTCACTGAGGAATTTGGTGGGGATGAAGCCAGTGACACCATTGTCTAACCGTGTTTTCACACCAATGGCCTGGCCTGGGCACGAACCGCTGTCAAAGTGGTTCCAGACCTAGAGAAGGCATGAGGAAAGGAGGCTGATCATTAAGATTCTGGCGATCACACATTCAGAAAAACAGTAGACGCTTGGCATTGGCTGAAAAGTCAGTCACAGGCTGAGACTTTCAGCATCTATGGTGTTCCTTGACTCACAGCTGATGTTTGACACCACAGGCCGTCAGCTGAATCTGTCATGCTGATCTGATGTACATCCTGCTAGCTCCAAATGAGGCCCTTCCCCTTTTGTTCTGCCCTAGTGAGCACAGAAATGTCTACTCAGCCTTCTCAGAACAGTTCACTAAGTGAACCAGGCATCCCTTGGTTGTCTTAGGTCCTAGACAAATAATACCATCTTTCTACTGGGTAAAGTTGAAAAACAGTCACTTTTACAATCTGCCTAATATCATGTTAAGGCCCAGAAAAAAAAATTTTTTTTTTTTTGTCTTTTTGAGACAAGGTCTCACTATGTAGCTCAGGCTGGCCTTAGGCTCACTTTGTAGCCCAGGCTGGTCTCGAACTTGCAACCATCTTCCTGCCTTAGCCTCCCGAGTGCTGGGATTACAGGTGTGTGCCACCACACCCAGCTCAGAAAAAGCTTTTAAATGTTTTTTTTTTTTTTTGGAACCAGGGATTGAACCTAGAGCCTTTGCACTGAGCTAAAGACATAGCTCTTTCTTTTACTTTTCTTTTAAGACAGGGTCTTCCTAAATTGCACAAGATATTGACCTTGCGATCCTTCTGTCTCAGTTTCCAGAGTGTTGGAATTACGAGTGTGTACCAGTATGCCAGGCTTAAGTGATTTTTGACCACCAAAAAGGCAAATGATGTGTAGAAGCATGAAGGATGAAATTAAACAGTGTGGGGAACACAAAAATTAAAAGAAGCCAGGCGTGGTGGTGCACACCTGTAATCCTAGCACTCAAGAGGCTGAGGCAGGAGGACTGATGTGAGTTCGAGGCTGGCCTACACTACATAGTGAGTTCAAAGCTAGCATGAACTACAGAGCAAGACCCTGTTTCAAAAAACAATAAACCAGAAAAGGCAAGGAATGTGCAGGTATCTTCTAAGAAGCACACACAGAGGGACACTGTGACTATACTATAGGAAAGAAACACATGTCTTTCCTTCCCTAATCTGGTAGAGTGACCTAGCTGAACAGGATAAAAACTAAGGGCTCGTGTTATCATGCCAGAATAAAGGAAAATACAAATTATTTCACATATCAATACTGTATGTACTCTGCCTCCCTTCTTTGTGTACTTGTTTGATAAAAGTATGACCTAAAATACTCCTTTCAGATTCCTTTCTAGATCACCAAGCACACCATTCAAAGAAATCCACTGACCATGATAAACACTGCGGCACATACCTCACTTAGTTCAGGAAAATTGTCCTGCTGACAGAAAGGGCACTGCCACAACCCGGTCTCATCGTTGCGGATCGCCTGGTCATAGCTCTCACCCTGTGGACGCCTATGAGCAATGCCAGTGACATTGCAGATAATGAGCTTTCCTGAAAGAAAAAGGACAGAAAAAAACAGGCTGAGAGAACCGTAGAAGGGACTCTTTCACACTATCCTTTTCCTGATAGAACATGTGACTTAACAGTATCTTTACTGAATACCTTTCTCTCCTAAAGAAGGTAGACTTTCCCCCAACTGGATGGTAAGGGAAAATGAGGGGCATTAAAGCGACCCATTAGGATCCCAAAGCAGGTTAGAAACATAACTTGACTTTGATCTCAATTTGACTTCCAATGTAGGTCGTACTTTTTTTTAAAAAAACTTCCTTGGTCTTCCCTACCTATAGTACAAACCTACCTCATTCTATTGCAATTACATTCTGTGCCCCCCAACACATCCTCCTCTAACTAAAAATACAGCTCTAGAACTAACCAATGTAGAAAGTTTCTGGTGTTTCTTTGGTTAACATATTGAAGATCTCCTCTGTATTAGGAGAGCGGTATGCTGTCCGGAGGTCCTTGTATCGACAACTCAGTTCTGCTCGGATGTCATACAGTGTGATGTGTTTGTCACCATAGCCCTGGAAAAAAAAGTCTGTCAAGAGAACCCTTATAATTGTTTCCCAACCTGAATCATGAAGGACTTTTTATTTTTTTTTTGGAACCGGGAATCAAACTCAAGACCTCACGCTTATTTATTTTTGACACCAGGAATTGAACTCAGCACCTTGCGCTTGCCAGGCAGGTGCTATGTGGCTGAACTATATTCTCAGCCATCCCCCCTTTTTTGTGTTTTTGAGACCGGGTCTCACTATGCAATTTGGGCTGGCCTTGAACTCACTTTGTAGCTCAGGCTGACTTCAAACTCACAGCAATCCTCCTGCCTCGGCCTCCTGAGTCCTAGGATTATAGGCATATGCCACTGTGCCTGGTTTTTTGTTTTTTTTTTTTTGAGATAGGTTCTCACTATGTAGTTCAAGCTGGCTTTGAACTCAGTCTGTAGACCAGGGTGGCCTCAAACTCACAGCAATCCTCCTGACAGCCTCCTGAGTGCTGGGATAACAGGTATAAAACATCACACCTGGTTCCCATGGAGGATTTCAAAGAAAGTAGTAGGCCAGTTGGCACCTATCAAGGCTTATCTTCCTTTCCTTTATTAAAGGTTTTTTAAAAAACTAGTTTCTCTACCACTGAGGTACATCTCCAGCTCTTTCATTTTTGAGGTAAGGTCTAACTTGCCTATTGCAGAAACTTATCCTCCTGACTGCTGGGATAGTGTGGTTAATATGCTTAGTTCACTAAAGGAAGTTTTCAAAGTCAACCATGAGTCACTGTAATGAAAATGCTTCATGAAAATTCCATGTGTAAAACAAATGTAAGGCTGCAATGTTAGGAGGAAAGAGGGTACAGAAGGAAATTCTAGTGCTGACATCCTTCCAACTCCTTCCTGCCCCTCACAACTATGGTCATATGTGAAACTTTTCTGGCTCCTTGAAAAGCTTGTAAAAATGCCAAAGAAACCTGGTAGAGCACAGGCCGAGAGACTGGAGTGTTTTGTGCTAACAGTGTTGGGGTTTCTCAGATAGTTGCTGTCCCAAGTTTCTTCCCATCCAGGCCATTTGGAATGAGTTTTTGTGCCAGGCCTTCCACACTGTCACCACCAACCTGTCTCTCCAGTTCTTCTGCAAAAGCATCAAGGTCCAAGTCCTTGAGTCGTTCTGGGTTTTCCAAGATTTCTTCAAGGGCTCCTGCAGGATTGGCATCCTCAGCTGATTCATCATATTCCAGGGCATCCACTGCCATCTTCCTAGCCCACTCGTAAGTCTCAGGGTGGACTCGGGAACCATCGAGGACTTCAATGTATGAGTCAGTGCTGAAGGAAAGGCAGAAAAGGAGCAGGATATAGAACAAGAAGCTTCTGGGAGAACCCAAATGTCCACCAATGGGGAGCTGGTTAAATAAATCAGGGCACCTCCATATGATTAAAAAGAATGAGATAGATCTATGTGTGCTGACATGGGAAGATGGCCACAATATACTGATACGTGAAAAATGCACTGAAGAACACTATGAACTGTATGATCCTATTTTTGTAGTAAATGGGTAGTTAGTAAATGCATAGCAAAAATAAAATTTAGAAAAATTGTACTATACATAAAAATTGTTATGGTAGTTACCTCTGGGAAGTGAGATTATGGGGGACTTCCACTTTCTGTATAATATTTATGTTGATTTTTATATAATGAACTTATATGAATCTTAGGATAAGATGAATAAGAAGGGGGAAAAAAACCTTTGAAAATTTGCTGACAGCTATTTTCCCCCATAAAGCCTTCCCAGGCTGATCTTGCCCGTGCACTCACATGGACCTATGTTATTCGTGGAGTGTTACAGCAAAGCTGAGTGGAAAATGAAGTTTTAGAACTTGAAGCCTATTTCCCCACTGACTTCCATTACTGAATGAGGAGCTATGTGCCCGTGGAAAAGATCCTCCAAAGATTGAGTTGATAACTTCTGGAGAGGAAGAGGTCAATAGTGAAGTCCAAAGTCCAAGTGAATAGAACTTTCTCTCAATAACATCATCTTAAAACAACAAATTTCTCTCCCCTTTCCATATTCTCTCATACCCACACTTTCCATTGCCCCTGGTATTCCCACCCTTATCTGGCTACAACAAACAACAGGACTCTTTTAATTAATTTTTTTTTTTCTTTTTGAGACAGGGTCTTGCTATGCAGTTTGGGTTGGCCTTGAGCTCACTTTGTAGCCCAGGCTGGTCTCGAACTCACAATGATCCTTCTGTCTCAGCCTCCCGAGTGCTGGGATTACAGGTGTGCGCCACCACGCCCGGCTTGACTCTTTAATTTATAAACTAAATTGGTCCTTTGATGTTTCTCACACAAAAAAGGTCTCTAATAATTGAACTGATCTTTTCCATAGGTCAGAGGCTCTTGAAATACATATTCCTTACCTTGTTATTTGTTTTTTGTTTCAGACAGGGTCTCACTATGTAGTTCAGACTGACCTTGAAATCACTGTGTAGCCTAGGCTAGCTGTGAACCCACAGCAATCCTTCTGCCTCAGCCTCCCAAGTGCTGGGATTACAGGCGTGTGCCACCACGCCCGGCTCCTATCTTTTTTTTTTTTTTTTGTGGCACCGGAGCTCGAACTCACAACCTCACACTTGCCGGGCAGGCTCTTAGGCCACTGAGCTAAATCCCCAGCCCTTGTCTTCTTGAGACAGGGTCTCACTATGCTGTTCAGGCTGGCCTTGAGCTCACTTTGTAGCCCAGGCTGGTCTTGAACTCACAACGATCCTCCTTCCTCAGCCTCCCGAGTGCTGGGATTACAGGCGTGAGCCACCACGCTCAGCCACCTATTTTTTCTTTAAACATTTTCTAATTTAAATGGCTTGGGCCCCTTGACAACCCTAATCCCTTGAAGCCCCAAATTATAGCCCAAGGGAATTTCTTCTGGCCCATCTAGGCAGAGGGCATCACCTGTCCCCCAGGGAGGCTGTGTCAATCTTGAGGAAGCCAGCACAATTCATGAAGACTTTGGGACCCATGTGGCACATGGTGACCAGCTGGGTCCGGCTTTCAAGTCTAGTGTTGTTCTGCTTCAGGATCTAGGGGAGAAGGCTGGAGTGAGCCAGGGCAGTAACCAGGTCCTATATCCCTAGCCTGCTTTCCAGTCCCCATAAAACCTCCATGACTCCATGGTGGGAACTCTGTCTCCCCTCAATATCTGAGCACAATACCACATTATCTACTATCTACCATTAAAATAATTTCATTAATGAAGTACATTATACCTATCAAAGACTACATATAGGTAATGTACAGCTTAAAAAAAGTGACACACCACAGTAATCACTACTCATTACCATTACTCATTTTTTGTTTTTGTTGTTTTTGAGACAGTGTCTCACTATGGTACCCAGGTTGGTCCTGAACATGTGATCCTCCTGCCTAAACTTCCCAAGCGCTGGGATTATAGGAGTATGCCACCATGCTCAGCCCCTGTTACTCATTTTAAGAAAGACTGTCAATAGCTTTGAAGCTCCATGCACATTCCCCTCTTGGAGAAACTTCACTGTCCTGAGATTTGTGTTGCCCATTCTCTCTTGCTTTCTTCATTTTAAATCATGGTTTATGGCCATTTTTCAATGAACCATTAGAGTACAGTAGTGAGGAACATAAGTTTGGCCACCTAGGTCTGAAGCAGGACTCTCACTAGCTGCCTGATTCTGGATAAATGACTTCTACTTCTCTAATCTTGGGCTTCCTAATCTGTTAAATCATACTAGCAAAATAGATCTTTACAATGAAATAGTAACTTTTAAATTTCCTGATTCAATCCAAGCCTACCTTCAGAAGATGGGTCCCTTTTCGAGGTCCCAGGCCACAGACATACTGGATCAAAGCCTGGCTATAAGGATGGGCAATGGCACGGTTGACATCGACCCCGACCTCATTGACTCGGTTGATAAATTCACAGTATAAGGCATTGAGCAGTTCTTCTTTCACAACATGCTCCTACCGACATACAGTGGATAGAGATAAAGTTACTGTGCCTTTCTGCTCATGTAGCCTGCCTGTCACATCCTACTCACCTGCAAGGGGTGAAACTTGAGACATAGGATGTCTTCATCAGAGCTGCACACCTGGGCAAACTCTATCAGAGGATCCTGGATGCGCCGGGCTAGGGAGACAGCTTGTCTCAGTACTGGAGGGTAATCCCGGAATTCTGCCTGGAGTCAACGAGGGTCATTCAAGGGTGTTAAGGTTTTCTCAGTGCCATCAAGAAGAAATGCAAATCCCTGTAGCTTGAAGCCATTTTTAATTTTGACACCTTTTTTCATTGAAACACTTTATAGTCTCATGGGCTCCCAATCTGTGCCACAACTGGCAACTGGAAAACCACTGCATGGATAAGTAAACAAGTGCAGTACCGAGCCCTAATAACCTTTGTTTCCCTATTAAAATTCTCTGAGATTTACAGCACTAGCCTGGGAATGACATGAGGGTGGGGCTTCAAAATTACCTCTGACTTTTTGCTGTTCATATAGAGAATGGCCAACTCGTTGTCAACCAGCTCCACTCCAATAGAAGACAGTTGTTGGCCCTGGTCCAGCTCATGCACAATGCGCTTTATATCCTCAATTAACATCTGGGCATCCCTAGAGGGATAAGGAATAGTAGTCAAAGGATATATTTCCTCAGGGATGGATAATCTCATGACTGGGATGAGTAGGGGAGGGGAAGGAAGCGCTTTAAGGAGATAAAGAGCAACATTCCCAAAAATACCAATACTCTGGATGGGCACATACCCATTCTGTTATGGGGACATGCCAAATTCAACAATAAGGGATGAATGACTTTGGGTCAGGCTTGGCCCAATGCTTTGATGCTCCTACCTGTTCTCTCCCGCAACTGTTACCACATGAGGTTTCTTGTTCAAAAGAAATTTCTTTAGAGTTTCAATGTCTTGTGCCTGGATTGAAAGAAAATTAGAGCTAAATGGCTCTGGGCATGGGGAGATTTCAATCTCCTTAAGTAGCTTGAGATCTTATAAGACCAGAGAACACCAAAAGCTGGAAAGTTTTCAGAGGGTATCTGAGCCAAGTTGCCACCAAGAATTCATTCCCACTTGTCAGGTTGGTTAGCCTGCTTTTCTGCTTCATCAATTCACTGATTAGAACTGACTTTGGTGAAACTAGTAGCCACTGGTCAGAGCTGAAGAATGGAGAGTTTCCTTTTATTGTGAACCACAATCTGCTTCCCTCCGATACTTAGCCACTTGTCCCCCTGTCGCTCCAACTTCGAAGGTTTCACTTTTCCCCCCCTTGCAGTACTGGGGATCAGATCCAGGTCATTTTGTAGACTAGGCAAGTATTTCATCACTAAGTTACATTGCAGCTTTAACAAAATTTTTTTTATTTTGAATTAGGGTCTTGCTCAGATTTGCAATGTTCCTGCCTCAGCCTCACAACTGGCTGGGACATGGGCATATACTACCGTGCCTCGCACGGTTCTAATTTGGATAAAGCAAAACAAAGAACTAATGTCTATGTTCTTTTGGGTGAGGACAAATTGAAAAGGACATCACAAGTGCTTGTTTTCTTTGCTTTAAATATGCCCAGTTCCTGCTGCAGTTCCTTATGATTTCATTTCCAATCCCACACCCACTTGGATATCCTATAATTCCTGTAGATGTCTACTTCAGTTCTTTTGTGACTTCTGCTGAAAATCTGAGTATAACAAAGTAAGGGAGGCAGCAGTACTACCAAAAAGCTGAGTCTGGTACGCAATGTGAAATTGATAATTGGTATCATCTGGGCACAAGGGAGCTTCTCATTGATGAGATTCCCCTAAAGATCCCGGACCTCCACCAAAACATAGTTATGTTTCTCCATGCTAGAAACGCGGCACATCTTTACCCTTCTTGAGCTGTGCTAAACTTTCAAGCATCCCACTAATTCTTTCCTTCTTATTTTTGGTGGCACCGGGGATTGAACTCATTACCTTGCACTTGCCAGGCGAGCACTTAGGCCACGGAGCTGGATC
This sequence comes from Cuniculus paca, assembly GCA_004365215.1. Taxonomy (NCBI): domain Eukaryota; kingdom Metazoa; phylum Chordata; class Mammalia; order Rodentia; family Cuniculidae; genus Cuniculus; species Cuniculus paca. The sequence continues at coordinate 1,040 of RJWT010015846.1, read as the reverse complement.
CCTGGCCCCTCTTTTTTTTTTTTTGCAGTACTGGAGATCAAACTCATGACCTTGTGCTTGCCAGGCAGGTGCTTATGCCACTGAGCTAAATCCCACGCCCTTGTCTTTTTGAGACAGGGTCTCGCTATGGAGTTCAGGCTGGCCTTGAGCTCACTTTGAGCCCAGGCTGATCTCAAACTTGCAACGATCCTCCTGTGTCAGCCTCCTGAATGCTGGGATTACAGGCGTGCGCCACCAGGCCTGGTCATCCTGCTCAATTTTTTTTTGGTTTTTTTTTTTGCGGCACCAGGGATCGAACTCACAACCTCACACTTGCCAGGCAGGTGCTTATGCCACCAAGCTAAATCCCCAGCCCTTGTCTTTTTGAGACAGGGTCTTACTATGCCGTTTAGGCTGGCCTTGAGCTCACTTTGTAGCCAGGCTGGTCTCAGCCTCCCAAGTGCTGGGATTACAGGCATGTGCCACCATGCCCAGCCCTGCTCAATTTTCTAAACAGAAGAATTCAATGCCTTCCTGTTGTGCCCCAAATCCATCTGGGCTACATACAGATGACCTGACGTATAACTACATATCCAGTGGGGTGGGTGCCTGAATAGTCTTGTCCCTCTTTACCTAGGACTCTCAATGTTAGACATGATGCATTATATGTTGTCTAACAACAGAAAATATCCTGGGGCCTCTGGCTTGAGTTTTATAAATCTGTAATATTTTCTAAGATTATTATACTTTTAGCTTAAACTTAGGCATGGTCAACTAAATATACTTGGGTCTTAACTTACATAAATCATGGCCTGACAGTACTATTCTGATGCTCTAATTTCTATTTTAAGATTTTCATTGTGAAATGTTTTTGTCATTCTCTTCAGAATGTGGGTCTGACAACAATACTAGATAATATTAGGATAAAAAATTTCACACATATACAAAGTAGATGACTTCAAACTCCTCTTTTCTTGGAAAAGGAGGTAGTAAAAGGCTAATGCAAGCTGGGCGTGGTGGCTCACGCCTGTAATCCCAGCACTCGGGAGGCTGAGACAGGC
>RJWT010015845.1:0-20197 GCA_004365215.1 Cuniculus paca | reverse complement strand
AAAAAATAAAAATAGCAAGAAATCAGGAAATAACAATTGAACAGTTGCAAGATGATGCAAAGAAAAGCAATAGAGGATTGGCAGGTGTAAGTGAAAAAGAAGGAGACAACACAAATGATATAAAAAGACTAATTACAGAAACAATAGTTGAAAATTTCCCAAACACGGAAAAGGAAACTGACACACAGATAAGTGAAACATATAGAACTCCAATTAGCCATAACCAAGATAAATCTAAACCCAGACATATAGTAATCAATATCTCAGAAATTCTACAAAACAACAGAATATTAAAAGCTGTTAGAGAAAAGAAACAACTCACCTATAAAGGAAAGTGCATCAGAATTACAACAGACTTCTCAACACAAGCCATGAAGTCAAGAAGAGCATGGAGTGAAGTATTTCAAATCCTAAAGGAAGATGACTTCCAACCCAAGTTGATGTACCCTGCAAAACTATTATTCAAAACCAGAGGAGAAATAAGATACTTCCATGACAAAGAACAGCTAAAGATCTTCATGACCACCAAACCAACACTGCAAAGAATAATGTAAAATATTCTATATAGACCTGAAAATAGCAATGACTTCAAGACCAACAGAAAAAAACCACCAAGTAGGGCAAACAATTAAACAGAGGGTAAAGGTAAAGAAACCACCATAGAAAGATAACACTACAAAAATAAGCCAATATATATCACTTATAACCATTGATGTAAATGGCCTCAATTCACCAATTAAAAGAAACAGACTGGCAGAATGGATCAAGAGACAACATATGCTTTGTAGAAGAAACCTATGTAACCCAAAAGGTAGTTTATTGACTAAAAGACTATACACACAATACTTCATTAAATGGAAACCCAAAAACAATGAGGGGTAGCTACTCTGTTCCCAGAGAATGTGAACTTCAAAACAAGAGTGGTCAAAACAGATAAAGAAGGTCACTACATACTGGTTAGGGGAAAACTCCAAAAGGGAGAAATAGCAGTCTTAAATATACATGCAGCAAATATGGGAGCACTCAACTATATAAAACAAATATTAATAGAAATAAAAAATCAAAAAAGCAATAACATAATTGTAATGGGAGAACTTAACACCCCATTGACAAAAAAGACAGATCAACTAGACAGAAAATCAGCATAGAAATAACAGAACTATATCAAAATTGTGAACAAATGGACTTGGTAGACATCTACAGAGTATTCCACCCAACAACATCAGAATACACATTCTTCTCAGCTTCACCTGGGACATTCTCTAAAATAGACCATACAGTAGCCCATAGACATGCTTAAATAAATGCAAAGGAATTGATATCATCTCATGCATATTATCCAATCATAGTGCCATGAAACTGCAAATTAATGACAAAAGAAACTGCAAGAACTTCATAAACACAAGGAAATTAATACACTCCTGAGCAATCAATGGGTCACAGAGGAAATAAAGGAACAAATTAAATAATACCTACAAGCAAATAAAAATACAAATACAAATTACCTGAACTTATGGGATGCAATGAAAGCAGTCCTCAGAGGGAAATTTATTGCAGTGAATTCCTGCACCAGGAAAACAGAAACAACACAAATAAAAACCTGATGCTACATCTCACACATCTAGAAACAGAAGAGCAAATCAAGCTCAAAGCCAAAAGAAGGGAGGAAATTATAAAGACCAGAGCAAAAGTTAATGCAATCAAGACTAAGAAAACAACATAAAGAATCAATGAATCAAAGAGTTAATTCTTTGAAAGAATAAATAAAATTGATAGCCTCTAGCCCACCTTATTAAAAAAAGGAAAGAAAAAACTCAAAATCATGCAATAAGGAAGGAAAAGGTTGAAATCACTACATAACCTGAGGAAATACAGAAGATCATCAGTACTTACTTTAAAAATGTTTACTCTCATAGGTTCAATAACACAGAAGAAATGGACAGATTTCTAGAAACATATGAATTACCAAAGCTGGATCAAGAAGATGTAAAACTACTGAATAACACAATTTCAGTTAAGGAAACTGAAAATGTAATTAGAACCTTACCAACCAAGAAAATCCCAGGTCTTGATGAATTCACTGTTAAATTCTTCAAGAAATTCAAGGAAGATTTAATGCCAACATTTCTCACACTTGTCAATGAATTGAAAGGGAAGCAATTCTCACTCACTTATTCCTCAAGTGAAGTATTACCCTAATACCAAAACCAGAGAAAGAGTCAACCAAAAAAGAGAACTACAGGGTAATCTCCCTAAACAATGAGATGTAAAAATCCTCAGTAAAATACTGGCAAGCAAAATGTGGCAAGTCATCAAGAAAATTATACACCACAACCAAGTGGGATTCATCCAAGGAAAGCAAGGATGGTTCAACATACACAAATCAATAAATGTAATGCACCATATCAATAGACCCAAAGATAAAAATCACATGATCATCTGAACAGATTCAGAAAAAGCTTTTGATAAAGCCCAACACTCACTCATGATAAAAGCTCTCCAGAAAATCAGAATTGATGGTGTTTACCTCAATCTAATAAAAGCTATCTATGACAAACCAGCAACCAGCATCACATTAAATGATCAAAAACTGAAAGATTTCACTCTAAAATCAGGAACAAGACAAGGATGTCCACTACCACAAGGATGTCCACTATCACTATCAATAGTGCTGGAAATATTATCCAGAGCAATTAGACAAGAGAAAGAAATAAAAGGAATTAGGATAGGAAAGGAAGAAGCTATATTATCATTATTTGCAGATGACATAATACTTTACATAGAAGACCCCCGAAACTCCATTGAAAGACTTCTAGATGTAATAACCAAATTCCATAATGTAGCTCGATACAAACTCAACACTCAAAAATCAATAGCATTCCTATACACAAACAATAAACTCACTGAGAGAGAAATCAGAGAAACCACACCCTTCACAATAGCATCCAAAAAACTGAAACACTTAGGAATCAATCTAACAAAGGAGGTAAAAGATCTATTCAGTGAAAATTACACTGCTCTGAAAAAACAAATCAAACAAGATCTCAGAAAATGGAAAGATGTTCTTTGTTCATGGATAGGAAGAACAAGCATTGTGAAAATGGCCATTCTCCCAAAATTATTATTCAGATTTAATGCAATTCCCCAACCAAATACCATTAGCATACCTCACAGATCTAGAGAAATCATTCCTATAATTCAGCTGGAACCAGAAGAGACCTAGAATAGCAAAAGCATCTCTGGACAACAAAGGCAAGGCAGGAGACATCACAATTCCAGACTTGAAATTATACTACAAAGCTACTGTGATAAAATCAGCATGGTACTGGAATCAAAACAGACCTGAAGATCAATGGAATAGATTAGAAGATACAGCCACAACTACAAACACACTCAGCCACCTTATCTTTGACAAAGGGGCCAAATATGTTCACTGGAAGAAAGATAGCCTCTTTAATAAATGGTGCTGGAAAAACTGGGTTTCCATATGCTGAAAACTGAAACTAGACCCATGCCTGTCACCGTGCACTAAACTAAAGTCAAAATGGAACAAAGACCTAAATATTAAAACAGAAACACTAATTCTGCTGGAAGACAAAGTAAGTAGAAATCTTGAAGATATAGGGGTAGGCAGAGAATTCATGAACAAAAGTCAAACTGCATGGGAAACACTTCCCAGAATCAACAACTGGGATCTTGTCTTGTTAAAAAGTTTTTGCATGTCAAAAGAAATCTCCAACAGAGTGAAAAGAAAACCTATAAATTGGGAAAAAAATCTTAATAAACTGTCCCTCAGACAAAGGACTCTATCTAGAACATATAAAGAATTTTAAAAAGTCAGGCTGTCAAAATTCAAAGACCCAATCCAAACATGGGCATCTGAGATGAATACGCACTTCTCAGATGAAGAAATACAAAAGACAAATAAATACATGAAAAAATGTTCAGCATCATTGGTCATTAGAGAAATTCAAATTAAAACCACACTGAGATTCCTTCTCACTCCAGAAAGAATGGCCAAAATGAAGAAAACAACCAATGACAAAAGGTGGAGAGGCTGTTGGGAAAAAGAAACCCTTCTCCACTGTTGGTGGGAATGTAACTGGTACAACCACTGTAGAAATCAGTATGGAGGTTCCTCAAGAACCTGGCATTGTGTGTCCTATTTGACCCAGCTATTCTGCTTCAGGGCATATTCCCAGCAGAATTGAAAACATCACACCATGGTCTTATATGTGCACCCATGTTTATTCCAGCACAATTTGTAATAGCCAAATCTTGGAAACAACCCAAATGCCTATCAACTGAGAATTGGATAAAAAAGATGTGGTATTTTTATGCAGTGGTGTACTACTCAGCTATGAAGAAGGATCACATTGAGGCTGTTATGGGTAAATGGATGCGACCTGAGACCATACTCATAAGTGAAATAAATCTAACTCACATGTGTAAACACGCTATCATCCCCCTAGTGTAAGAAACTGAAAGTGTACATAAGACACAAAATCTTCAATAAATATTGTGACAGTGTAAGAAACTGCTCAAATGTGAAAAAATAACTCAGGGAAATGTAGAAAAGAAGGACACAAAAAGAAAAGAGATGTAAATTTGTATATATACTCTTAAGATATCTAAGATAATTGTACTACTAGTAGTTCTGAAATAAAACAGTTAACATTCATAGGATTAGATCAAGTTTGCATATCTGTGTCTGGTAATTGGAGTAACTGTTTTGAAGATAGCTATACAAAATAACAACTTCTGTTATGTTTGTACCACCTTGTTTTGAAAGTCTATATTTTTATTATTTTGTGGTCTCGGTTATTGTTATTTATTTGTCTCTTTTATTTCTTGCTTTGCTTGTGTTTTGTTTTGTTTTTTCCTCTAATACAGAAAGGATAGGTGTACATGTATAGACTTATACATGCCTAGAACTTCTCCTAAAGAGTTTACAAGAATTGATTGGATTATGTATGATGGCATGAACAGCTGCTTTTGAAGAAAGCGAGACATTAAGGTAACCATTGCCAATTTCTTATCGTCATATTTTGAAGCCCAACAATGCTTTTATTCTTTGATTTGATTGGTTTTAATCTGTTTTCTATTATTCAATTGCAATATGTGAGAAGGTTTGGACAGTTATTTTGAAGAAAACAAGAGACATTATGGCAGCCATTGTTGATTTCCTATTGTCTCATTTTGAAGGCCTGTAATGCTTTCATTCTTTTGTTTTGATTGGTGTTATACTATTTTGTTTTGCTTCAATTTATTGTGTGTGAAGGTATGAATAAGTATTTAGAAGAAAATAAGAGACTTTATGGTAGGCTCTTTTGATTTCCTGTTGTCTTGTTTTGAAGTCCTGTGTTGCTTGCATTGTTCTGTTGATCTGATCTGCTTTACTCTGTTTTGTTCTGTTTTATTCTCTTTAAAATAAAAAAATTCTTCAATTGATATTAGCACAAACCTTTCTTTTCAATGACAGAAATATTTTAGAAGTAGATAGAAGTGGTGGATGTTCATCATTATAAATGCAATAAATCACACAACTTTTCACTTAATTAATTTTACTGTTTCTTTGTGTTTGGATTTTTGAGGCTCTCTCTTATAGTCCAGTTTATTTTATTTTATTTGTACTGGGAAATAGAACTCAGGACCTTATGCTTGCCAGGCAAATGCTATTGCACTGAACTATATCTCTGGCCACTATCTTTTTTATTTAAAAAAAAAACAATGGTACAAAATTTCAAAATAAGATTATAGGAGAGTAAGAGATTAGTACAATGTTTATGGTTATTTTCAAAGTAGTCGCTACCAATATAAGCCATAGGTATGAAAAATTGATCAAACAATATAGGCACACACCTTTCTTTTCAATGAACTAATATCAATTAGTAATGTAACTATCTTAAATCATATATCTATACATCTATATCTTCTATTTCCTTCTTTCATTTTGCCTTTCCACCATCCCAGTTTCTCTTTCCTTTTGAACAGCTTCCTTCCACTTCAAAATATCTATTGTACACTCTAGACAATATTTTTCATGAACAATTTATTTTTCTTACACTAGGGAGGCAATACAATGTCTACACATATGAGTTTGATTTATTTCACTTGTGAGTATGGTCTCAAGTTGCATCCTTTTACCTATAAATTCTGAAGTTTACCCTCTTTATAGCTGAGTAGTACTTTATTATGTAAGAATATCACATCTTTTTATCCATCCTTTGGTTGCTGGACATTTGGGTTGTTTCCAAGATTTAGTTATTACAAATTTTGCTGTTATAAACATGGATGTACATACATCACTATGGTATGATGCTTTTAATTCTTCTGAGAAAATACACAGAAGTGGAATAGCTGGGTCAAATGGGACCACTAATCCTATTTTTCTGAAGAATCTCTATACTGATTTCCATACTAGTTTCACCAGTTTACCCTCCCACCAACAGTGGAGAAGGGATCCTTTTTCTCAAATTCCCTCCAGTATTTGTTATTGGTTGATTTCTTGATGATAGTCATTCTTCCTGATGTGACATGGAATCTTAGTGTTGTTTTAATTTGCATCTCTTGGATGACCAATGATGTTGAACATTTTTTTCATATATTTATTTTCCTGGCCTCTATCTTATGGTGAACTATAGTCCCACACTATCTGTAGAACACTAGAAATTATGGAGAATTCAACTGTTGTAATTTGATAAGTACATAATATAACTAGAATTAAAATATCAAACTGTATCACATAAGTATATAAAATCATTAATGCTAATCAAAAAATTTATAAATGTTTAATAAAGCCTGGTGTGGCTAAATGTGGTGGTGCATGCCTACAATCCCAGCACTTGGAAGGCTGAGGGAGGAGGATTTGTGTTCAAGGCAGCCTGAACTGCATAGCAAGACTCTGTCTCAAAAAAGAAAAAGAAAGCCTGGTAGGGTATGCATTCATGGAGTCCTAACTACTCAGGAGGCTGAAACAAGAGACTAACAAATTTGAAGGCAACCTAGCAACTTAATGAGACTCTGTCTCAAAATAAAAATTGAAAAAGGTCTGGAAGCCTGTTGTGGTATATACCTATATTCTCAGGAATCTGGGAGGCTGAGGCAGGAGTTTTGCAAGTTAGAGCACAACCTGAACAACTTAGTAACTTAGTAAGACACTTCTCAAAATAAAAAATAAAAAGGCCTTTGATGTAGCTAATGTGAAAGCACTGAATTCAATTCCCAGAACTACCAAAACAGTTAGGTTCTAAAGATGTACACAGTGGCAAATGAGAGGCTTGAATTCTAAACTGAGTCACACACAGAGACACACACACACATATGCAAACACACACATGTGCACATGCACAAAACAAAATATTAATTACCCTGATTTAATTCTTACACATTGTATACATGCATCAAATTATCATAAAGGAGCTAGGAGTATAGCTCAATGGGAAAAGTGCTTGGTATCCTCGAGGCCCTGGGTTCAACTCTAAGCACTCCAAATTTAAAAATTACACTGTAGCCCATACTTTTGTATGCTGAAAAAAGTAATTTAAAATATTATATTTTTATTATGTGAATTTCACCTTGGTTAAAACAAGGTACAAGAATCTAAGGCTGAAGTTAAAGCACATGGATTTAGGAAAGAACTAAAACTTTTTCAGGCCCTGTAATAAGCTCTCCTAGATCAGTTGCCTTGTAAGGCTATGTCTGCTCTTCTCTAGGTCCACCCAAAACACTCCTGTATTGCCTTTGGACTCCTAATCACTGTTGGCTCTCACTGTGTTACAAAGGGAAAAGTATGAAGTTGATCCAAGGTAAAATAGCTTAAATTTCAAAGAAATCACAAAACTTTGCTAATATACACTTGCAAAAAAAAAATGGAAAATATATCATGGGATTCCATTCCAGGCTGCTTTATCAGCAAGATTCACATTAGGATCTGCCAGTAGGGACATTAGCAAGAGACACTAGGGTAACCATTGTTAATCTCCTGTTGTTATGTTTTAAAAACCTGTATAGCTTGCAGTGTTCTGCTTTGAAATGCTATATTATGTTTGACTCTATTCTGTTTTCTTTTGCTTTTTTCAATCTGTTTTGTTTTGTTTTGTCCTATTTTCTTTAAAATAAAATAAAAAAAAAGTGACTGTAAGCCAGGAAAAAAAGGAAAAGCAATTAACTCCTTTATTATTTTCTGTTGTTCCTGTCAAAATCATACCAACAGTGATTTTTCATCCTGTCAGGTGGTTGCTATATTTGTCAGCTTTTCATCAGTAGGACCAAGTACTTGATATGCAACTTATATGAGAAAAAGTTTATTCTTACTCATAGTTTTAGGTGTTTCACTCTATGATCAGCAGACTCCCAACCAGAAACCACATGGAAGAAGGGCATGGTAGAGGACAGTTTCTAAGTTCATGTAACCCAGAAGCAGAGAAAGCAGGAAAATGACAAGAAGAAGGCACCCACCAGAGACCAGACTACACCTTTACAGGTCACTCCCCCAGCAACCCACCTCCTCCAGCCAGGTCCTATCTTTGGGACATAAGAATAATTTTTTCATCAAAGTGCATAACAGATCCACATTTATTCTTTAGAATATTTCTCTTGGTGAATTATTAATTTTAATTTTATGAACTTTATTATATTAAACGAGTACTTAACAGGAAAGAATTACAAAATAAAATATTGAATTGTTAATAATCATTGTTTATAAAAAAATCAAAATTTTCAACATTGACTTTTTTTAGTGTACTAAGTCTAAAAAAGAATGACACAAATAAATTCTTATATGAACTACAATAAAAATACCAATAACATTTTACAAAAAAGTCTTTATTTCAATTATCACACCTACAGCAGTCTGCACACATGATAACAGCATATTCCATACACACATATCATCTACACTGACAGCATATGTGTTTTGATTTCCTGGCCTTTTTGGAGGACATACTTGATATGTTAGTGGTCTTGCTATTTTTCTAGGAGGTTCTTATTATATTATGCAGTGTGTAGTTAACAGGAACATAAAATATCAATAAAATATTAAATTCTTAATATGTATTGTGCATTTAGAATAAACATTAACATTTTCACATCAGCTGTATATTCTTAAAAAACCTGAAAGGTAATATTAGAAATAAGTTCCTATATGAACAATGAAAATACCAATAGAACTCTACCACAAAAATAAGCTTTGCTTCAATTGTCACACCCAAGGCAATCTTCGCACATGACAACTGTATTCTCCATGCATACATTTCACTTAAACTGATAGCACATGTGCTTAGTTTTCCTTTCATATGTAGCAGTCTTATCCCACTCTCCTCTTCCTGTTTTGTCAAGAGCTTCCTACTATATTACAACACACACTTAGCAGGGAAATAAGATATCAATAAAATAAAATATCAGATGTGTAATGAATGCTTAGAATACACATCAACATTTTCACATTAGCTTACAAAACCTTAAACATAATATTAAAAACCTATGTGAATACAATGTAAACATAAACAGAAGACTACCACAGAAGTAAACTTTGCTTCAACTATAACGCCCAAAGCAGTCTCTACACATAACAACTGCATGTTTCATGCACAAGTATTGCTTACACTGACAGCACATGTGTTTTGTTTTCCTGCACTTTCTTGTGGCATAGTTTTGACATCTTTTTGTTTCCTTGTTGTTACAGTAGATCTTTGTGATACTGTACCTAAGAAAATTTCTCCATATTTTGTACTTGCTATTTTCTTTGTAAAACTATCAAACCATGCCACACATGTTTAGGATTGAGTAAAACACAGCCAGTAATGGATCATCTTCACTGCAATGCTTTGTATTTCAAGTGACATCATGTTTGCTATGTAATTTATCAATATCTACTCCATGTTCTTTTTTTGTTGAAAGCTTACATCTCAGGCTTCCATTTTGTTAAGGTTTCCCTAGCAATAGTTTCACCAAGGTGCAATGTTGACATCAACAGCACCAGTTCATTTTTCTCTGGCATATAGGAGTCCCATATTATATCTTTCCGAAATCCAAAGATTGTACTATCCAATTCTCTGCTTTGAAACTGCAACATTTCATTTGGAATTTCTGCTTTGTTCCTGGATATAGTTCCTGTGCTGGTCAACTTATGGTCTGTTAGCAAAGGTAACATCAGTTGGACACTGGTAAACAAGTTTTTAAATGTAACATTCCAATTAGTTTGGGAGATGGGAGCAACAAGTCTGTTGGTAACATCATTTGGTTTATCACTATATGAATAAGAATAAGCAAGGCTGAGTTCCAGGATAAATGTCTAAATTGAAAGCATAATAGGTCTTGCATTTACAAAGGCATAAATTTTTATGCCGTATTTTTACCTATCACTTTTCAATAAGTCTTTTACATTCCTGTAATCACCATGAGAAATTTCAGCTAAGTACAGCAGACCTACGAATGCTTTCAGTTCAGTGAGTGAGCTGTCATAACAAATACATTTTTAATATGGCTACTAATGCATACAGAATGTTTTATTTATATTTCAGCCTTTGTGTATTTCACAGCATCTTGCAGCATTTCATCTGTTGCAGTTTCCAACACTGAATGGCAATGCTGTTCTGTCCAATACCTTTCACCTCTGCCAAGACCTTCACTAAATTTTTGGACCTAGTTCTAACATTGGATTGTTCCATTGGGTTGCAAGGCCATTCTGTTATATTTTGACTAGCAAAATATGTAGTCACACTGCTGTTTTCTTCATCATCTGAATCAAGGAGGTCTGAGTTCCCTGTTGATCAGTTGATTCTTGTCCCATTTCACTGTTACTTTGGCTCACATAGCCAATGTCAAAGATATCACTATCATCACTATCATCATCATCATCATCATCATCATCATCATCTACCCACACCACTCTTTTGTTATGAAAGCATGTATTTTATCATCTTCACCATCCATGCTTGAGTAATCTGATGATTCACACATTTTTTTTGACATCTGAAAGTCCTTTATTACCCTGTGTGTAACAAATGGAACCGAGTTACATAGAGAAAACAGCAAGAATTGGTGCAGGCAATGACATAAAGTGGGCACCAGGGACATGTTCTTTTTTGCAGTTAGTAACTTGGAAAAAGCCACTTCTGACTGTAAAAATTTTAGTCTCTTTAATAACAGTAATTCCACTAAAATTACACAAAGTGCATTCAATACGTAAGGGTGGACAGGGAGGGAGGATGGGGAGGAAGCTGGTTTGCTGGTTAGGCCTGGAAGCATCATCAGTTGACTCCCACATGGGTGGCTCATCTGGCCTGGAGGTGGCTGTAGACAGAGGTCAGGTTGTTAAAAATAAAAGTGTGGACTGGTGAAAAAGGCCACCTTCAAACCTTCAAAAGCAGGGTGAGTATGCACAGTCCGGGGGAAGGCGACATGCTGCTCCTGCTGGGCACAAGTTCAGGTGGACTCCAAGTTGGCGAGGGAAAGGATTTTATGCTTGAAATACTATACAACTTGTTGGGGCGACTCCACCAGCGCAGCTTTGGCCAGAGTCTCTTTTGCTGCATTGTGGAACTCTAGAAAAGTGTGAATTGAGCAATGTCACCAGCTGCTTCCTCGCAGGCACAGAAGTGAAGCTTGTGGCTATCCTCATCCAGGAACTTCATGGCAGCAAAGTCAGCATTGCCACACCCACAATAATAATGGACATGGCAACTTGGAAGCCTGCAGCACGGCCTTCAGTATCTCCTCCATGTCGCTGCCAGTGCCATCTGTGATCACAAGGATGAAGTGCTGCATAACTGCCTGCTGCTACATAACCTGAGCCAGGAACCAGGCCACATGGTTGACAATGAGGCAGAAATTGGTGGGGGCACAGGAGTGGATGTGGGGCCAGCAGGCCAAGTATGCCTGGGTGATGCCTCTTACACCTGAGTAGAGTTAGTGGGGGTGAAGTTGATGGTAAATTCATGGGTGATCTTCCAGTCTGAGGGTAGCTGGGCCCCAAATTCCAGAGCCAGGAACATCTTATCACTGTCATAGCCCTGAATGATCTGCCCCACTGCCCAGATGGCCAACAGATATTCATTGTTGCCCATGGGTTGATGTAGTGCAAAGATGAAGGGTCCAGGGATTTCCTGTTGGAAGCTGTGAAGTCTATTCCAGCAGTGAACATGTACTGGCAGCCTCCCAGGATGTAGTCTCGGAAGGAGTAGTCATGGTGTACTTGTAAGAACTGGGATGATGATGCCTGAGTTCTTGTAGTTCTTCTTCCTCTACTTTTTAGGGTTGATGCACTCCAACTCCAGTGAGATGCCATCACAAGCCTCACACATCTGTGACTCTGATGTCTGGAAATCATTGATGAAGTCATGGCCCCTGTCATTGTCATAGTCATAGCACATGACCTGAATGGGTTTGCCATTGGGACATCAAAAGCACAATAAATGGTTTCCACACAGGGTCCAGCATATACTTGATCATCTCAGTCCTATGGACCAGCATCCATTTGCCATTGTCTCCTAGCTTGAGAAATGGGTGAGACTTCTCAAAGAGGTTCTTCTTGCCCAGCTTTCTGCCTGCCAGGCTCAGCATGATGACCCAGCTTTCTGACAGCTCAGGGGAAGCAATCATAATCAAGCCCCTCCCTGCTAGCTTGTCATTCATCAGCAGTAGAAACCAAGTGATCTTCTGCTGGAGATGACTGTGCCCAGACTGCAGGAGAACTGGCCCAGGAAGTTGTGCTCAGAAAGTTGCATGCTGCACTTGGCCTGGTCAAACAGGGTGAACTTGTACCTTCTCAAAGTGGTGATCAAGGACAAATGTCTTGCAGAATTCAGGGTTGAGGCTGTTGATGACTTTTTTCCTGTCCTATTCCACCTACCTGAGTTATTCTCTATGAAGGGGATGCAGAAAATGTTGGGCTTGAAGGTGACATCCATATCAGCAGGTTGTGGTGGCTCACAGACAGCTTCACCTTGTGCATACAGTACTGGGAACCCATGAGGACCACCCCCACCACCAGGATGCCCCCACTGAGAGTGTAGGCCATGAGGGTCTGCAGTGGTGGCAGCAGCTTCTGGCAGTCCCTCATCCCACAGGCACCTCACCATGCAACAGCCACTGCTCAGCATCACTGGGTGCTCCACTGCTCCGCCAGGTGGGGTGCAGTGTGGCCCACTTGCCTGCACTCCCTGGGTATGGTCCTCCTCCCTGGCTGGTGAGCAAGTTTGATTTACTTTTTGACCTCCTCCAAAACTTGCAAATCTGGTTTTATATGTGTCCTTGTACTGAATTGGGCTACTTTTATCAGAAAAATCAAAAGAAAACTTTTTGTAAACAAATCCTGCAGTGATAAGAATCTACTGGACCTTCTGTGATGCTTGGAAAAACCTACACAAAACTAGTTAGAGCATTAGGTGATTCAAAATCCCATTTTTCCACTTTTCCACATGTGCATACAGCTTGCCATTCATCATATTGAGTGAGTAAGCACATAGATTAATTCCTGTATCCCTCAGGGAAAAGTACTGAGATGCACAGCCAGTTATTATTATACTAAAGCACAAACTCACAGCAGAAAAGTAAGGGATGGATTCACTGGGCCCATTCTTATGCTCAACAGCACATTCAGCTATGAACTTATCACTGAATTAATTCACTGATAAAGTTAACAGCCCCATGATCTAATAACCTTCCAAAGCTCCATCTCTGAACATATGAGTCTTTCAGGGAACACTTTAGCTGCAAACCATAACAGTTGCACTTTCTAGATTTTATCTGCATACACTGAGAACCAGTACCATCTTGCTCTTCAGAGAAAAAAGCACTAGCTGAACAGAATCCATTTCTCAGCAGACTGCTCTAAATTCTTAACTTTTCCATATGGTGATGGATATCAGAACCAACTACACAGCACCCAGTCTGGGTTCCAACTCTGCAAGAGGAAGACTTCCTTTGGGCTCTGAAAGTGCCATCACAAGTCAAGGGGAATGTGTGACCTTCTGCAGGAATTTGAGTAACACCCTACAGGAGCCCTATAAAGCAGGAATACCAGTTGTTCATTGTCCACTCCTCAGGTGTTTGAGCTCTGAGAAACCCAACTTTCAACAGCCTTAACCCTCCAGTTTTGCTTCCTCTGACCTAGGAATAGGAGTTTCATACTGTAGTTTTTCCTTCTGTGAACCTTAGGAATTTTGCTTTATGCCTTCTTCACTTCTCCAGTGCATGACTAACACATTTTAACATTAAAGATTCTGTTGAAGACCCATGCTGACTCTTCCATTAGCCCAGGACATTTGGAGCATCACTGCAGTCCAGCCTGAGCTCCATCCAGCCACCCCCAAGCAGCAGAGCAGTCAGAGATCTGGGCCTGGCATAAGCAGAAAGCTCACACAGTGAATTTCACCTAGCCATGCAGCTTGGGACCCTGTGAGCAACCTGGTAGGGACCAGCCCCAAGTCCTCCATCAGCCCTAGACATTTGGAGCATCCCTGTGGTCCTGACTGGGATTTGCCAAGCCACCACCATGCAGTGGAGCAGCCACAGCTCTGGGCCTGGGGCCAGCCAAAGGCACATACAGTGAATTTCACCTAGCCATGCAGCTTGGGACTTCACGAGCAACCTGATAGGGACCCACTCTGAGTCTTCCATCAGTTCTGGATGTTTGGAGCATCCCTGCAGTCCTGCCTGGGCTCTGGCCAGGAACCCCAAACAACAGAGCAGCCAGGATGGTAGGCCTGACTTGAGCTGAAGGCATGCAGAGTGAATTTCACCTACCCTTGGAGCCTCATAACCTTGCAGGGTACCCTGTGGGACTCTACCATGCATCTTCAAACAAACAGAGAGCATTGAAATACAAAGTGTGGTGTGCTGAAGGTCCACTCAGCATACTGCCCCTTCTTAGGGTGTCTTCAAGTACACTAGCTATCTGGTAAGGCCTGCTTAACATCCCATCTCAGCTGAGGAAATTCTCTGCAGTGGAGTCAGCCATCCTCAACACAGGAAACCATGGAGACTTTGTATTCACCTGCCACAGGGGAATACAGGAAAATGACAAAGTGAAAGGGCAAAATGCAATCTCACACCTCCAGTCCATTCCAAACAAACCTAAGAGTCATGGACATAGAAGAAAGTATAAGTCATACACCTGAAGCGACTGAAATGATAGCAATTGAAGTAAAGAAACAACTCCATGAAGCTATAAAGGAACTCACATTATAAATAATCTCCCAGATAAAACAAGAAATGATAACTGTAATGAAAGAAATGCTTAACACATCTAAAGAAGATACACTTAAACAAATAGAGGAGCACTGCAAAAGCATGGAAATCTTGAATGAACAGTACAAGAAAGAATTAGAGTGCATGAAACAGATTCAAAGAGATATCCAGGAAATCAAAAATGTCATTGAAAGCTGGCAAAGCCACCTCAATGAATGTGAAGATAAACTTTCAGAATTTGAAGACATGATTGAAGCTAGTGAACAAGAAAAGAAAGATCTTTTAAAATAAGAAAAAAACAGGAAATAACAATTCAACAGGTGCAAGATGATGCAAAGCAAAAACAATATAAGATTGATAGGTGTAAATGAAAAAGAAGGAGACAACACAAATGATATAAAAACACTATTCAGAGAAGTAATAGCCAAAAATTTCCCAAACATGGGAAAGGAAACTGACATACTGATAAGTGAAGCATATAGATCTCCAATTAGCCATAACCAAAATAAATCAACACCAAGATATATAATAATCAACATTCCAGAAATTCAACATAAAAACAGAATATTAAAAGCTGTTAAAGAAAAGAAGCAAATCATCAATGAAGGAAAGCCCATGAGAATCATGGAAGACTTCTCAACACAAACAATGAAGTCAAGAAGAGCATGGAGTGAAGTATTTCAAATCCTAAAGAAAAATGACTTCCAATGCAGACTGTGGTACCCTGCAAAACTATCCTTCAAAATCAATGGAGAGAACCAGCTCAGAGGGAAGGCAGAGGCAGGCCCTGCTGCCATGAACACTCCAGCAGCCCTGAGGATGCTTCTGCCCCAGGTAACCAACAAGGGCTGGGAAAAACAGAAGTGGTCCCTGCACCAGAGCAACCAGTAGGCTCCATTGGATAGCCATGGTGAGCACTGGCCAGGAAAATCAAATAGTCATGCTCCAGAGAAACAGAAGACAATGTGAGAAGTGCCCAAAACTCCACTACCTGCTTGTTTGGAAGAACCCAGGAAAATGTCAAGACAAAGAAGCAAAAGGCAGTCCTAGCACTCAAACCCAAACAGAGCAAGTCCAGGAGATGAAAACATGGATGAGATCGGGAGTCACACACCTGAAGTTTTTGCAGTGAAGGCAACTGAAGTAAAGAGACAACTCCATGAGGCTATAAAAGAAATGAGAACAGAAATACTATCTCAGGTAAAAGAAGAAATGAAAAACATAATAAAAGAAGTGCTAAGCTTTTCTAAAGAAGACATAGAATAAAAAAATAGGGGAGCATAGGAAAATGAGGGAAATCATGAATGAACAATATAAGAGAGATTTTGAATTTGTGAAACAGATTCAAAGAGATATCCAGAAAATTAAAATCTCCATTGAAAGTGGGTAAAATTGCTTGAAAGAAATTGAAGATAGACTTTCAAGACCTTGAAGACAGGTGTGCAGTTTGTGATTGGGAAAGGAAAGACCTCTTAAAAATAATGAGGAACCTGGAAATAACAATTCAATGCCTGCAAGATGATGCAAAGCAAAATTTATGAATGATAGGTATCAATGAAGAAGCAGGGGTCAACATAAAAGACATAAAAATTCTACTTACAGAAGTAGTAGCAGAAAATTTTCCAAACATGGGAGAAAGACTTGCTATTCAAATAAGTGAGGCACATAGAACTCCAGCTAGCCATAACCAAAGTAAATCTACACTCAGACATACAATAATGAAGATTCCAGAAATTCAGCACAAGAACAGAATATTAAAAGCTGTTTGAGGGAAAAAAAACAGATCACCTACAAAAGAAAGCTCATCAGAATGACAACAGACTTCTCAACACAAACCATCAAGTCAAGAAGATCTTGGAGTGAAATATTTCAAGTCCTGAAAGAAAACAACTTCCAACCCAGATTGATGTATCCTGAAAAGCTATCTTTCAAAATTAATGGAGAAACAGGGTACTTCCATGACAGCAAACAACTGAAGGAATTCATGACTGCCAAAGCAAACCTACAAAGAATACCGAAGGACATTTTAGAGAGAGATAAAAAAGATCATGGCTCCAGAAACAGTAGCAGAGGGGGATCACCAAGTGGGACAGACAATAGAATGGAGAGGGAAAGTACACAGTCAATGGCAGGAAAATAGCATGGCAGAGAGGAACCAGTGCATGTTGACCATAACCATTAATGTAGATGGCTTCAATTCACCAATAAAAAGAAACACAGGCAGAGTGAATCAGAACACAAGATGTATCAATATGCTTTATCCAACAAACACATTTAACTCAAAAGGGAATTCATAGATTAAAAGTCAAAGGAGAGAAAACAATGCTCTATGTGACAGGGAACCAGAAAAAAACAGTAGGGATAGTTTGCTCCTGAGCTGAAGAATGGAAAGGAAACATATGGCATTTCTATACAGTGGAAAGCTACTCAGCTATAAAGAAGGATAACCTTAAGGCTCCTGTAAGTAAATGGATACAACTTGAGAGCATGCTCATGGGTGAAAGGGTTCAGAGTCACATGGGTGAACATTGTATTGTCTCCTTAGTAAAAGAAACTGGGGAAATTAGTGGGATCCAAAATACAAAATAGATTGTGAAGGTGAAAGGGGAGGAGATGTCTCCAGGAGGAAGGCAATGGCCATTGTTAATTTATTATTCTGTTTTGAAGCCCTGTATTGTTCTCATGGCTCTGTTTAGCTTGGTTTTATTGTTTAGCTATGTTTGATTTTATTATGTTTGATGGCATGGACAGCTATCACAAAAATAACAAAATGGATTATAGCAGCCATTATAGATTTCTTGTTATCTTGTTCCAAAGTGTTTATTTCTTTACTGGTTTTCTTTTGATAGATTTTATTCTATTTTGCTTTGTTTGATTTTGTTATGTGTGATGGTTTAAGAAACTACTTTGAAGATAAGATGCATCATGGTAGCCTCCATTGTATTCCTACAGTCTTGCTTGAAGTCCTGTATTGCTTTTATTCTTTTCTTTTGATTGGTCTTATTCTATTCTGTTCTATTTGATTGTATTATACCAGAGGGTATGGGCAGTTATTTTGCAGACAACAAGAGGCATTATGGTAGCCATTATTGATTTCCTTTCATCTTGTTTTGAAGTCTTGTATTATGTTCATTGTTTTGTTTGTTTTTATCATGTCTGATGATATAAACAGTTACTTTGAAGAAAACAAGATGCATTATTTAGCCACTGTGGTATTGCAACTGCCTTGCTTTGAAGTTCAGTATTGCTTTCATTGTTTTCTATTTATTGGTTTTATTCTGTGCTGTTGTGTTTTATTTTATTATGCCTGATGGTATGGGCAGTTATTTTGAAGATAGCAAGGGGCAACATGTTAATCATCATTGGTTTATTTTTATGTTGTTTTGAAGTCTTGTATGACACTCTTTGTTTTGTTTTGATTGAATATTCTGTTTCATTTTGTATTTGTTTTGTTCTCCTCAAAATAAAAAAATTGATGGAGAAAGAATATACTTCCATGACAAAGAGTAGCTGAAAAACTTCATGGCCACCAAACCAACCTTGCAAAGAATACTCAAAGATACTCTACATAGACATGAAAACAGTGATGACATCAAAAACATAAACAGAAGAACACCAAGCAAAGCAGACTATTAAAGACAGGGAAAAGGTAAAGAAACAATCACACACATAACATGACAAAAATAAGCCAGCGTATATCAGTTATAACCGTTAATGTAAATGGCCTCAATTCACCAATCAAAGGAAACAGACTGGCAGAGTGAATCAAGAAATAGCATTAAACCATATGCTGCCTACAAGAAACCATCTAACCCAAAAGGAAATTCACAGACTGAAATTCAAAGAATGGCAAACAATATTTTATCCAACATGAACACAAGAAAAAAAATAGGTATTCTGTTCACAGATAATGTGAACTTAAAAGCAGATATGATCAAATCAGATAAAGAAGGTCACTACATGCTGGTTAGGAAAACTTCAAGAGGAAGAAATAATCTTAAATGTATATTCACCAAATTTGGAAGCACCCAACTATATAAAACAAATATTAATAGAAATGAAAAATCAAATAAGCAAGAACACAGTTATAATGGGATACATGAACAGGCCCCTGAAACAAAGAGATAAATCAACTAGATAGAAAATTAGCAAAGAAATAACAGAATTGAATCAAACATGTGAACAAACAGAACTGGTAAATGTGTACAGAGTTTTCCACCCAGCAAAATCAGAATATATATTCCTCTCAGCTTAACCTGGGACATTCTCTAGAATAGAACAAATACTGGTCCAAAAAATATGCTTAGGCAAATGCAAAGGAATCAAAATTTTCCAATGCATACTATCTGATCACAGTGCCATCAAACTGGAAATTAATGGCAAAAGAAATTGCAAAAATTCAGTAAACACATGCAAATAAAATAATACACTCATGAACATTCAGTGGGTCACACAAGAAATTAAAGAACAAATTAAACAATATCTACAAGCAAATAAAAATACAAATACAACTTACTGGAATCTTTGGGATGCAATGAAAGCAGTCCTCAGAGGGAAATTTATTGCGGTGAATTCCCACATCCAGAAATTGGAACGAACACAAATAAACAATCTGAAGTTACACCTCAAACATCTAGAAAAAGGAGAGCAAGTCCAACCCAAAGCCAACAGAAGGGAGGAAATTATAAAGAGCAGAGCAGAAATTAATGCAATTGAGACTAAGAACACAATACCAAGAATAAACAAATCAACGAGTTGGTTCTTTTTTATTTTTAAAGAGAATAGAACAAAACCAAAGAAAACAAAGCAAAACACAACAGAACAGAATCAAACATATAGCACTTCAGAACAGAACACTGTAAGCAATACAGGTTTTCAAAACATAACAACATGAGATTAACAATGGTTACCCTACTGTCTCTTGCTTTCTTCAGAATGATTGTTTATACATTTATAGACAACAAACTCAAACAAAACAAAGTAATATAAAGCCAGATAAAACAAA
>RJWT010015844.1:0-20199 GCA_004365215.1 Cuniculus paca | reverse complement strand
AAATAGTATGTTTTGTCAATGGATGGTGTTACCCTATAGGATGGAGGACCCTAAAGGATGGGGGACTCTAGAGGACGTCATATACCCCCAGAAAACCCACTACACTGCCGGCCCTTAGAGAAAAAACTGAAATGCATCGGCAGCAATCTCAATAACCAAGGTTACCAAGCAGCAATTCACTGTACTAATAAACTTCTGGAAGAAAATAGATACCACTTTGAGCACCTCTTGGAATTTTAGAGGGCAACAGTAACTTGTATTAATCTCGTGATCTCTCAATCAAGTTAGTATTAAAATATTTATACCATTTTTTTTCTTGAAGTGGGTATGCATTTTTTCAGCAGACTCTGTATATGTATGGTATTATACATGTAGCACCTTTTCCTTTTCAATAAAACAAGAGTTCTTCAAATGACCAGCAGAGTACTAGACACTTCCAAAGATTTATGATCATTCCAAAGTATTAGGTGTATTACTATGTTCAGATTTGAGCCAACTAGAACAAATTAATCACTAAGTAAGAACTACCCCAAATGTCTGATTTATTTGTTTACTATGTCCGCCAGCTCAACCTAACACCATTCACTGCACTGTAAGATTCCTTCCTTTCCTCTTCCCAGTTATTCAACCCCTGTTTCAAATTGTAAGGAAATAATATGATACACAAATTACTAGAAGTCAGAAAATTAGTAGAAGTCAGTTTCAAGTTTCACTAATTTCTAGGTCTCAATTTTCTAATGTGAAAAATGAGAGTTACACTAAAATTACTAGTAATTTAAACATTTTGGATGGCTAAAAATGTTAATAAATCAGGCATGGTGGCACTCTGTAGGCTGAGGCAGGATTACAAGTTCGAGGCCAATTTGGACTACAAAGTGAGTTCAAGGCCAGCCTGAGCTACATTGCAAGAGCCTGTCTCAAACAACTGCCTCAAAAACAAAAACAAAAACAAAAAAAACACCAAACAAACAAACAAAAAAGTATTAGTGGACACTAGTTAGTATACTGTTTTACAGTAAATGCTATTGAAACTGAAAAGATTTTGAAGTCACAAAGCTAAAACTTTATAATCAACATTGTCCTACCTTCCTTTGGCCTTATATTGAGAGATCCATAAATATTACCTATACAGGAATATTAATACTCTGGCAGAGATATGAGAATTTAATGAAATCGTGTATCTTAGGAACCAAATAAGATTCCTGACATGTACTTAATAAACAGTAACTATTATGATTGTTATACCAAAAACTTATCTATAATTTGCAATAAGAAAAATTTAGATTTACCCCATCAAAGATGTATAGGATTTGGTCCCATTCCTTTTCATCTCCAAACTGTTGCAGGTAGATCTGGACTCTCCTTCATCAATTAATTCTGAGCTACGAGAACTATCTAGTTTCTTTTTTAAAGGGACTCTTCTGTCCTTCAGTGACCTTTTTGTCTCTTATAGGCAAACTCTGTTCTCTACAGTCACTTCCAGGTGATGTCATCCAGTGTGCAATGTATCCTGCCCTCCTCGATTATAAAGTACGGCAGCACTGGAGGTCACCAAGGGAAACCAGATAACCATGTGCAACGTGAAATTAAATCACATGCCTTCAGTACCTGAGACTTGTTAAAGGGTTTTTCCTTCCTAAATCTTCTGCAGGCTCCCTGCTCAAGCACACCAACAGGTTGGACAGAAGTAATCACACACAGGGGCTAGAAGGTTGAATCCCAGAGAAGTCGGTATTGCTCAATTATTCAATTTTCACCATATATTAATAATGCCCTGAACCTACTTCTACCAAGGAAAAAGAAAAGTACATTTCTCCCTTTTGGGTCACCAAGATAATTTTAATAACTGTTCTGTTTCTTAGTCGCTGGGGAAAAAAATTTGTTCTCTAGAGTAAGCAATTAAATTTTTCCTCCCCAGTAGAACCAAATAGCATTAAATTTATCAAGTTTAATCAAATTTGATACCAGAGACAGTATATCACCTTCTGAAAATTCAGGAACCACACAATTTAATCCTGGATGCTGCTTTAACTCTGAGAATTCCAGGAAAGTCTTAAATGGGGCAGTTGAATAACTGCTTGCAAAGTGTTTATGTACTCCTGTAAAATAAACACACACACACACACACACACACACACACACACACACACCCAACAGACAAAAACAAGTCTATGCCTGCCTCAAGTTTAAGAGTTCCGAGCTGGAAGTTTATCTAGCGCCACAGGCACAGAGGTTGATTCAAGCAGAGCTGGTAGGCAGGAAGGACAAATGTGAGAGCATTAAAAATGGCACACTGGGAAACTGCAATGGAGTAAAGTTGAAGTAGGGTGCCTATGTGTGTACATCCAGGACAGCAGGGGTTCAATGATCAGAGATGAAATTGGAAAGGTAAGAAAGTTCTGAGTATCAGACTAGGACATGAACCCGAAAACTGAAACCATAATACAAGAAGTATCACATTTGGCGGCTGGCCACACTAGTGCTACTCAGCAGGCTGAGATCGGAGGACTGTGAGCTCCAGGCTATTTTGAGCAACATAACAAGTCTCCATCTCCAAAAAAAGAAAAAGTAAAAAAGGTTAAAAAAAAAAAAAAGAGGAAAGGGAGGGAGAAGAAAAAGGAGATAAAGCAGAGAATGAGAGAAAAAGAAAAAGAAAAAGAGAAAAAGAAAGAGGTGGTATACACCATCAGGACGATTAAGAGTTCAATCCTAAACTGGGCAATTTAGCAACTTAGGGAGACTCTATCTCAAAATATAAAAAATAAAATAAGATCTTGAGAGTAGCTCAGTGCAAATGCCCTGGGTTCAATCTTCTATGCCATGAAAAAAGAAAAGTCTAGAAACATTTATGTATAAATGAGATGATAGCACAGGAAAAAGAAAACTTAAATTTCACCCTTAAATTCATCAAGTCACAATGTAACGGTTTTGGTTTTTTGTTTGTTTGTTGAGACAAGGTCTCTATGTATTCCAGGCTAGGGCCAGGGATTTAGATCAGTGGCATAAGCACCTGCCTGGCAAGTGTGAGGTGGTGAGTTCAATCCCCAGTACCAAAAAAACAAACCCTCCCCCCCCAAAAACCAAAAAAAAATATGTATTCAAGGCTGGCCTTAAACTCACACCGATCCTCCTGCCTCAGCTTCCTGAGTGCCAGGATTACAGGCATGCACCACCACGCCCAGCACAAAATGATCATTTCATACAATCACTTTGCTTATGTGGTAGTGGAAGTGGAAGTAGTAGTACTTGTACCAAAACACTTCTTTATCATATATGGGAAAATTTAGCATGATAAAGTCATATTTTGCAGAAAAATGAGAGTATATAACCAGCCCACTTTTATCACGCTTACTGCCGATCTGGCCCTTATAAAACATCTGAGTGTAGCCTGGGCTGGTGGCATGCACCTGTAATCCCAACACTCAGGAGGCTGAGGCAGGAAGATAGAGTTCTAGGCCTGGTCTACATGGCTAAAATCCCATTGGAAAGGAAAAGGGAAAAGAAAAAGGAAAGGAGAGAGGGAAAGAGAAGGGGAAAGGAAAGAAAGAAATTTGAACCTGTAACTCCTGATAAAGGGAAACAAACACTTGGCTAAAAGCCAGGCTCTTTCTTTCTAAATATTGTATAATCACTTGAAAGGTAGTTATCTCTCAGCCTGGGTTTCTGAACCCTAAGATAAAGAATTCAGCACCTCATTATTTTAAGGGTACCAACTATGTGGTAAGATCTTGCCTGAGAATGCAGAGATGAAAAACCAGTCTGTATACATGAGTGAACCCATGAACTAAGAAAAAAAAGGAAGTAAAATGAAAATAAACATTAATAGTATTAGTAATTAATAACATTAGTGAAAATAACTCAAACAGAGAGGTAGGAACTATGACAGGGATATACTTAGAAGAGAAATATAAAGTATCCTCAGCTCAGTCTTGTGGGAGAAAGCAACACCTGATCTGAGTTTGAACAATCAGTTTCTTAGGGTTAGCAGGGTATAGAAGTACAGAAAGTGTATTTCAAACACAGAAAACTGTATGGGCAAAAACCAGAGAGTGCTGGGAAGGTTCTTACCCCAAAAAGCCTAAGGATGTGTGGCTGGGGAATGTAAAGGAGAAAGCAGGAGCTTAGATCATAAAACAATCAAACCCATATGAAGGGGCTTAGATTTTACAACTGAACATGGTGCCACAAAAGTATTTTAAGCAGTGGAGTAGCATGACCATTACTTGTGCTCAGGAATGCTCACTCTAATTGAATTAGAGGAAGAAGATGGGAAATAGGGAAAAATGAAAACAGTTGGAAAACTAAACCTATGACTCAAGCAAGAACTAATACATTAGTGTGAGAAACGGAAAGAGTAAATAAGGACCAAAATGTACAACAGATATTGTGAAATGGGAAAAAATTGCTCAAAAGGAAACAGGAACTAGGGTGGGAGAAAGGAAAAAGGAAGGGAAAAGAAAAAAAATATGAGATAGTTATACCACTAGTTTCTTAGTTCACTGAAAAGAAAGGTTCATGCTAATATTATTTGGAGAATTTTTTATGCCCATATCTTGTATTCTGAGTAACTATTTTGAAGGTGATAATATGCAATGTATTAACTATTATTATTCTCTTATTATTTTGTTATGAAATTTTGTTTTATTTTTCCATTAAAAAAAAAGAACTATTTATGTTACGGCAGAGTTACTGGGAACAAAGTGGAGCAGGCAACTTCAGTAACGAGGACACCTATTGGCAGGATGCGGCGGCTGCAATCATACTGGAGTATCTAAATTAAGCCTTCCAGATCCTGTACACCTCTTGAACTTATTTAAAAGATAACACAAATACAGACTTGTCCCAATAGAGAAATGACAATAGTTGTGTGGACAACTGGAGGTATCATCAGTACCTTGCTTTCAACACACATACATATATACATATACATGTTTATATTTTTCTTGCACACAGCCAGTGAGGACCAGACTCAATAAGGAAGTAGTTGAAAGAGGGCCAGGGATATAACTCAGCGGCACAGCACCTGCCTGGAAAGCATGCAGTCATGAGTCTGATCCCCGGTACCGGAAAAAAAAAAAAGAGAAACTCTTCTTTCCTCTCTACTCCCAAGGGAGCTGTCTGAAGATTTCCTTCTTCTCTTCCTCCTCCACACCTCACAGATTGCTACAATCCTGAACACCTGTCTTGCCAGGGCCCGCTCCACACCTTGTGTCTCAGATGTTTTGAAAGAAAGGGGAAGACAGGGAAGGAGAGTATTATATAAACACTGCTTGACCCTACCACTTAGCTAAGGAGGAAGCTCCTCACCACCACTACCCAACCTCGATCCCACTCTTCTTTCCCTAAAATCTCTGATGTCAGACTTGTGATGAAATGACTCTAAAAGCCTAAATCTGGGTGCATCTTCTGATGAATAAAATTTATGTCAGCCTTGTTAAAAGGAAAAAACAAACCTCACCAAAAATCCTCTATATCATCCTTCCCTGCAGGATTAAGGAAAAAAAAAAAAAGAATGACATGAGACGAAAGAAGAGACCTTTTCAGTCTAGGTTTTTCCATTACTCTGGCAATAAAAAACAATAAAAAGGCTGACTATTGTCTTTTAGGATATGGCGAGAGGGGAAAAGGACAGATCACCAGTGATAGAATGAATCTGCAGGGCCAAATTAGGCTGTATAGCTCTATTAACCAGTTCTCAGAATAATTTTTGAGGAGAATTTTCACTAAATCTTCAACACTGTAGGTGCTGATATTTGCACTGAAGGAGTTGATTGGAAATAGTTACAACAGGAAATTCTACAAGTAGTTGGAATGGGAGTAAAGGTAGGGAGGAGGGCCAAAATACAGAACATCTGCAATGAATGAAAGACTCTGGAAAAGAAAAATAGGCCTGTTTTATTCTACAGTGTAATATGATAATAAGGGGAGACTGGTGAATTGCAGGTAGCCCTAGAGTTAACATCAGTGAAGCAAAGACAGCTCAGTGAATATCTGTCGTCAACTTGATGTGGCTGAGAAGTTCAAATGTATTTCCTTGGATTTGATTTTAGAGAACCAGTACTCTTCCTAGTCACTCTTGGTGACTAGGCCTTTGCACGGAGAAGCCTCAGCTAGGGACACCTCTGAATTACTGCCGTGGGCACAATATGGGTTTCAAGCTATCCAGTGTAAGCATCACAGGACAAGGCTGACTATGATAGCAACAGCCCGGAGAAGGCACCCAAGGCCTTTCTGCCTAGGGCTAGAGAACTCTATGCCTTTCATCCAGGCCTATCATCAGAAGTCCCCTAGCTCACACATCTAAAACACTTTATCTGTAAACTAGACCTATGGACAAAATCAGCCACAAGGATGACCTCAAACACCAAGTAAGCCAGTGCTTCCAACTAAGTTGCAGTTATGCTCATAAATACACAGGAAGAGCCACACAGTAAACATTTAAAAGTAAAGATGCATACATTTATGTAGGTGTATATGCAAATGTATATAAATAAGGCATAATAGAATATTCCATTAAAAGAAGATTTAAAGAAAACTAATTTGGGAGAAGGTGGCATTGTGGTACATTTTTGCAAATCTCTTCAATATAACTGAATTCTCTTATCTCCTTCTATATTCAACTTGCCATGACAGTACACATCATGTAGTCTCTAGAAAACTCCACTGTGTACTCTTGAGAGAATAAGAAAGGAAAGAGAAAATTATGATTTTTTAAAAATGCTTTTGCATTTTCCAATTTTTAGGAGGGCAATTTTTAAATAACTTTCACAATTTTAAATGCATATTCCCTTCAATCTAGCATTTTCAATTATAAGAATTTATAAGATAAAAAATATAGACACATAGCTCTATACAAGAATGTTCATTGTAAATATTATTTGTAATAAAAACTGAAGGTGATCCAATTATTCATCAATTGGGTAACTGAACTGATTTAAGAAAATCTGATTTATGCTGGGCGTGGTGGCTCACTCCTGTAATCCCAGCACTCGGGAGGCTGAGACAGGAAGATCGTTGTGAGTTCAAGACCAGCCTGGGCTACAAAGTGGGCTCAAGGCCAGCCTGAACGACACAGTGAAACCCTGTCTCAAAAAGACAAGGGCTAGGGATTTGGCTCAGTGGCCTAAGTGCCTGCCTGGCAAGCGCGAGGTCATGAGTTCAATCCCTGGTGCGGCAAAAAAAAGAAAAAAGAAAATCTAATTTAACTATGTGTGAGCTCTGAGAATTCTAATACTGGAGAGTGTCCATCTCAGGTTGTTGCAAGAAAAAGGTTCATAGAACATGCATGTTCTGTTAAATTCAAATAAACCCAAACAATGTGTAATATATATACATAAATATGTGTGTTTATATGTACATGGAAAGTCTAGAGAAAGCTATATTAAAATATTACTCTAGGGAAATAGGAAAGAGGAAGAGAGAAAGACTAATTTTAACTTTATATTATTTCTGAGTTGTTTGACTTTTTCAATAAGCATGTACTACTTTTGTAATCTAAATAAGAAAAAAATTTAATGTAATCTTGTAAATCCTTTTCGGAAATTTAGTAATTATTTCATGAACTCATAAACAATTATCTAAATTATCTTTTATATTACAGTAAATTTGCTAAAATGAATCTCAATTTACTATCAAATAAAGTTACTAAACAAGAAATTAAAAGGAACACTAAATCATAAAAAGTTTAAAGTGTTACAGTAGTATTTGCTTGTATACTATTAGAAGACTCTTAACCAAACTTACTCTCTAACCGATACATAAAAACATAAAAGTTACACGCATTGATAAGGTGTAGTTAGCTAGGCTTTAGTGGCAATGTCTGAAATCCCAGCTGAGGCAGGACAGGAGGATCATTAAGTCCAAGTCCAGCCCAAGCAATTTAGCAAGACTGTGTCTCAATTCAAAAAATATAAAAAGTAAAAAGGGCTGAAGACATAGCTTAGTGGTAGAACACTTGCTCAGCCCTGGGTTCAATCCCCAGTATGGAAAAAAAAATGGATACAGTTAGAAGAATCTGAATTTAAATATTATTTAATAGGTTGAGATCTAATTTACTTTAAAATGCATTATACTTCTAGGAAACTTGCTTAGTAATGAAAAACAAAGGAACAGTAATTTCTATCTTTGGCCTGAGAAGTCCTCAGACTTTTCTGGTTGGGCCATATCTGATGGGTTTCCTATATGCACAGGATGGAACACCTGTTACAGGAGAAACCAACTTCCACAACGAAGATGTTATCTGTACTTTTGTTTGCCTCAGGGAAATCAAAGGAAAATACAATAAGAGTACCACTAATTCAGAATGTGTGATGTCTTAAATAAGAGTAAAGGACAACTTTTCTTTTTGCTGGGGGGATTGTTTGTTTGGTTTTGTTTTTTTTGAGACAGCGTCTCGCTACGTAGTTCAGGCTGGCCATAAATTCACTATGTAGCCCAGGTGGGCCTCAAACTCACAATGATCCTCCTGCCTCAGTCTCCCAAGTGCTGGGATTACAGGTGTATACCACCATGCCTGGTTGTATTTTTATTAAAATGTATTAACTGTATATATTAATGAGGTTCAGTGTGACATTTCAATATATGCATATAGAGTGCACTGATGAAATATAACTTCCCTTTTTCTATCTCCCCTCTCTCCAAAGAAATTTACCTATAGATAGGGTGGGTAGATAACACAAACTAGACTTTTAGGGGCCATGTTTTAAATGCATAAGAAAATAGTTTTAAAGGACTCCCACGTATATTTTAAAAGATCACTAACTAACATGCTAATTACAAATTTGAATTTATCTATTCTTTAAAAGTTACCCCTAATTTTCAAGGTAAAATTTGAATGAGCAAAGTATGCTGACCTAATTTATTGTGTGTATTTGAAAGTAATAAAGTTCCACCTGTTTCAAAATATTCTACACTTTCATCAATTCAATGAGAATAGTTAACCAATTCATTAAACATAGATCTCATTCCCTATAACTGCAATAGCTAGCTTTAGGGTATTATGACAGAAAGAATCCTTTATAAAGTATAAAACACACATACGACCCTTTCACCATATCAAGGTCTCATTTGTAAAAAGCCCTTTCCCCAAATCAGTTAATTTTATTATAATGTGAAAAATAAGTTGTATGCCAAGCTATTGATATTTGAGTCTTACTAAATTTATGAAGCCTGTCTACTAAAAACTTCAAACAAAATCTTCCCAGTATAAATGACTAAACTCTTCTTAAGTTCTGTCTAGTTTAAATCTGGCCAATATCTTTCCTAAGACACCTTCAGGTAATATTTGCAACAAAGGAAACTGGGAAGGAAGGAAGGAAGGAAGGAAGAAAAGAGAGAACAGGACATACAGAAAGTGAGAGAGAGAAGAAAGAAGAGAAAACCCCCACAGATTCTTAAGAATAATTTAGAGAAGACCTGTCTAAAGGTACAGTCTAACGACAGAACTTTGGTGTGTGGGAAATTTTAAGCAAATTTCTGGAGAACAGCAGTGTGATGAGCTATTCATATATCACCACTAATTTTGTACAATATGATACAAAATGAAAGGTAAAATAACTAAACCAATTTTTAGAAGGCCTAGGCTTATGAGATGGCAAAAATCATTATTAAATACTTTTATAAGTCCAACTGGTAATGAATTTCTATCCTCTTCCATACAGCATTCTTCCACTACATAACCTTAAAAGGTGTAAATATCCTAAGAGTTGTGATTAGGTATGAATTATATAAGCTGCTCAAAACAACAGAAATGCTACTATAAATAAATTTTTGAAATTTTCTCTTCATATTGCTTTTGCTAATCCTTTAACACAAGAGTGAAAAAGACTTGCCAAAAGTGCCTAAACTCTAACAGAAGACAGACAGGGAGAGTGTAAGGAATAACAATTAGAAGGGCAGACAGCAGACAAAGAATGATTCAGCCAACTTCCAAAAAGCAGAATACTAAATTAGCAGTACAGAAAGTGATACTCCACAATCAGCAAATGTTTAAGGAATAAACAGTACCAAGGAATTCTAGAAGGGAATGGGAGACTATGGAAGACTGACTAAAAATCTACAAAAGATGTAGATCTTTGGGTTTTCTGTCCTACAGTATACAGCCAGGTGAATTCCCCTTTCTAACCCTAATAAAATGCCAGAATTTTATTTTCTGGAAATAGTAAAATGGTGTTTTGATTGGGAGGCATGTAAGGGGAGAAGTACTAATTGAGTAGGCACCTAGGTGTTTGTACTCCCAACACTCTGGGAGGCAAGAGGATCAAAAATTTAAGCCCAGCGTGAGCAACTTAGTGACTTAACAAGACACTGCCTCAAAAATAAATAATAAATAAATAAATAATAAAAAGGGTTAGGGATGTAGTTCAGTGCGGACTCTGGATTCAATCCCCAGAACTGGAAAAGAAAAGAAAAGAAAAGAAAAGAAAAGAAAAGAAAAGAAAAGAAAAGAATTGAATTGAATTTCAACTGCAGCGACACATTCCAATATTCTCAGAAAGAGTATTAAACAAGAATACAATCCTAGTTTTCCAAAATGCACATACCCAAGGAGAAAAAAACTAAAAAACAGAAAAAGGTCTTGGAAATTAAGAATTTCTATGAAAAATTCAATAACAAAGTTGGAAAGCACAGCTGAGAAAATGTGTTCAGAGTACATCAATCCTCTTAGGACAACTAGAAAAGCTAGATAAATAAAAGTCTACTTGAAGGCAAAGAAACTTTAATGAGGAAGTGAAGAACAACAGGGCCAAACTCCAGAAGGAAACCAGAGATGAGTCGGACATTTTTGAGTAGATTTTCCCCAAGGGGCATTCTGTCACTCAGCAGAAGTGACTCAATGTAAGGAAAAATGAAGCCAAAAATGGCTATTCTTCGGTTCAGGCTGTGGGCCGCCGGTGATTTCCGGGGGACAGCAGGAGCACAGTAGCAGGAGTCAGCAAAACTCCAGCACAGGTGCACTTCTCAGGTGCCATGAAAATGACTTACATAACCAAGGTCGATACCGGCAAGAAGTCACTATTATGGACAGCCCTATAAATCTGGGCTGCGGGTCTACATGGCGGAGGACTACCGAGAATGTGTAGCAGCTAAGAGCGGCAAGGAGCCGCAAGGGTGGCGTAAGGGCCTGAAGACTGGCACGCAAGTGCGTGCGACTGAACTGAGCTGCTGAGAATTAGGCGTGTTCAGACATTTCCAGGACTCTTTGTCTCTTTTGCAGGCTGCCTGAATCTTAAGGGAACCTCCCCAGTCTGCACCGCGACAAGACGCTGAGGAATGCCAAAAATCAAGAGTTCTGCACGTACCAACGAGAGGGAGAATTCTGTTAAGCCATACACATTTGAACGATGAAGGATTATACTCAAGAAGTAAGTGTCTATAGGGAATAGAACAGCCATAAAGATGCTAAAGATGGGCTTCAAATCACTGCAATCTCTGTAATGGGATCAAGATGATTTGGAATTCTAATGTCCCCTAGCCAGAACCCAGTAGAAACCAAAACATCCTCTATGGAGGAGGACAGTATTATTCTAGGGTTCAAGTTATCTTTTTCATGCTCAATGTTCAAGATTTTAAGATATGAGGTATATAAAAAGATAAATGATTACAAATGAGCAATAGAAATATTGACAGAATAGAGTTATTAGATATGGGCTTTAAATTTTAGCAATGCTGAGTATATACAGAAAAATAAAAGAAAAGTGAATTGTTTAGCAGAGAATTATTAATAGATACCACACAAATCAAACAGAAGCTCTGGACATGAAAAACTAACTGCAACTAGAAACTCAGTAGACAATTTTAACATATTAAGAGTTGAAAAAAGAATCAATGAATTGGAAGACAGTTTAAAAGGTAACAATAACTCATGAGAATCAACGAAAATGACACATTAGAGGGAAAAAAGAAGTAACCGTATTAGTAATAGTTAATAGTCATGGCAGATTCAATGTAAGGCCTAAGATGTATAACTAAAATTTCAAGAGGAGAGGAAAGACAAAAGAGATCATACATTTGAAGATATATTAAATGACAATTTTCTAAAACAGATTGAAGCTATCAAGCCAGAATTGAGAAACCTCATCAACTCCAAAATACAAATAAGCTGGGCGTGGCAGTATACACCTGTGATCCTAGCACACTCTGCAAGACTGAGACAGGAGGATGGCAAGTTTGAGCCCAGCCTGGGAAACTGGACAACTGAATGACTTAACAAAACTCTGTCTCAAAATAAAAAATAAAAAAATCTGGGTAAGACTCTGGGTTTAATGCCTAGTATTACAAAGGGGTGGGGGTATGCCTAGATACTCCATGATGAATTTGCTCAAAAATAAAGATGAGATCTTAAATATAACAAGAGGAAAAAAAGGAGATTCTCTTCAAAGGAGCCAAATCTCTAACAACTTCTCAACAACACAGCAGAATGAAGTACTAATAACAGCCAACCTAGGATATGATTATCCAGTGAAAATAATCTTCAAGAATGAAGATGAAATAGACATTTTCACAAATAACAATTGAGAGAACACCTTGTTGGCAGACCAATATTTAAAAAAAAAAAAAAACTAAAGTATATTTATCTTGCAGAAGAAAATAACCCCAGATAAAAACTAAAATGAAGAGTAATATACAGGATAAATATGTAAGTAAATCTAAATGAATACTGACTGTGTAGAATACTGCCTGCATAAATAATAATTTCATGTAGAATTTAAATATCAATAAAATTCAAATACACAAAGTTGTATGTAAAAGAAGAGATAAATGGGGTCAAAGTATTCTAGGTTTCCAGCATTTTCTGGGAAAGGTAAATGTACCAATTTAATTAGATCTTATTAAGTCCAGCATAATTACTAAAGGAAGAAAATTAAATGCAGCGCTTCTAAGTAACGATGGGTGAGATAAAACACACACAATCCAAAAGAATGCTTATTATCATCACTGTACTGGAGAGCCTAGTCAAGGCAATAAGGCAATAGAAATAAATGTTACGAAGACTGACCGATCAGCTGGACATGGTGGCACCTCTATGTAATCTCAGCACTCTGGAGGCTGAGACAGGAGGATTTCCAAATTCAAGCCCAGTCTGGGCAACTTAGCAACTTAGCAAGACCCTATCTCTTATGGCTTATGTCTAGCTGTTCCCCCAAAGCCTCATGCAGTCATAAGTGGAGTTTCCAGAGATGACTGAATCTAGAGTGTGTGATGTTGGGATTGAGAGTATTTGATTACTAAATTACTCTACTAATTGGTTTGGCACAGTTCCAGGAATAAATAATGGGAAGGCCCACTCTGGGTGTCAGTGCTACCTGCACTAAGGCTTGTAGCCTGGCTAAAATATGAAGGACCGAAAGAGGGGTGCTGTTGTTCCTTGTGGCTTCTTTGCTACTTTGATGCCTTCTGCCCACCATGAACTGTTTCTCCTCTGTGATGCCCCTCTCTCGTGCACCCATGGGAGCCAGCCAACTATGAACTAAAACCTCTACAAACTGTGAGCTATGATGAACCTTTCCTGCTTCAACTTTGGGTATCAGGTATTTTGTCTCAGCAATGAGAAAAGTAAGACATTATGTCTAAAAAAAAAAAATTTAAATGAGGGCAGGGGTAGGGTCTGAGAATATAGTTCAATCTCCAATACTGCAAAAACCACAACAAGAAAATAAGAGTCCAAAATTCAAAGTTCATTCTTCACACACCATATGACCTTTAAATTCGCAGGGATAGAGGAGACCTCCACAAGGTCGGACCAGTAACTAATATATCAGGTGCTACATGCAATCTAAGGATCAAGATTACAGATCAAAACCAGGCAAATTAACTGCCTAGAAAAATAAAAATAATAACCACAAGAACAAAACACAGAGCTGTGCATGGTGGCACACTCCTGTAATCCCAGGTTTGGGGAAGGCTGAGGCAGGAGGATCAAAATGAGTTTGAGGCAGCCTGGGCTACACAGTGAGTTCAAGGCCAGCCTGAACTACATAGCCAGACCTTGTCTCAAAACAGGTTCTAGATTTGCTACATAATACTGATCAACCAAAAATTACTAGCATATGAAGAATAAGAGAGTGATTCATTTTCAAGAAACCATCAGTCAACTGAAACTAAATGGACCCAGAAACTTAACTTAGCAGAAAGAGGTTACAAAACAACTATAAAAGAAAAAAATCTTAAAAGTAGCTGGAGAAAATGTGTTGCAT
The DNA here is from genome assembly GCA_004365215.1 of Cuniculus paca. Lineage (NCBI taxonomy): Eukaryota > Metazoa > Chordata > Mammalia > Rodentia > Cuniculidae > Cuniculus > Cuniculus paca. The sequence goes on along the minus strand of RJWT010015844.1, from coordinate 6,004 downwards.
AAGGGGGAACAATACACTTAGTAGACTTCATATCAGAAGAACATAAAGCACAAAAGATATTGGAACAACATATTCAAAGTTCTGAAAGAAAAATTCTGTCAATCTATGATTATATATTCAGTGAAATTATCTCATAAAATTGGCGGAGGAAGAGAACAAGAAGTCACCAAGAAGCAAGCCTTCCCTGTGAATCGGTGCCACATGCAGGTCCCTGGGGGAACAGCCAGATGCCAGCCTTTTCCCCAGAATCAGTGCCATTCGTGGACTGCGGGGGAAGAGAACAAGAAGTCAACAAGAAGCAGGCCCTCCCTGAAAATCAGCGCCATGTGCAGGCTGCTGAGGGGACAGCCAGATGCCAGCCCTTTCTGGCGTGTGGGCTGGGAAACAAGAAGAGCCAAACCCATCCCCCACCCCACCTTTGCGGTAAGCAATTGGCTGATCTGGAGAAACACAGGCTGCAGTGATAGCTACTGAGGTAAAATACAATTTAATGCTTGTAGTGTTTAGTGTTTCACTGATTCTGCAGGCCTAAAGCCAGTAGTCTGATCATCTAGTCAGAGGATAACAATACGCAATGTAGCATCTGTGGGGGAATCTCCTTCTGAAGGTAGTAGCCATTGTTAATTCCCTATCATCTTGTTTTGCAGTCCTGTATCATTTTCATTATTTTGTTGGGTTGGATTTTGTTCTATCTTGTTTTGTTTGATTTTATTATATCTTATGTCATGAGCAACTATTTCAAAGATAACAAGATACATTATGGTAGTCATTTTCAATTTCCTCTTATCTTGTTTTGAAGTCCTTTATTGTGTTCATTGTTTGGTTTTTACTGGTTCTATTCTGTTCAGTTTTGTTTGATTTTTATTATGTCTGAAGGTATGGGCAGCTATTTTGAAGACAACGAGAGGCATTATGGTAACTACTATTGATTTCCTATTGTTTTGAAGTCCTGGTTTGAACTTACACTGGTTTGTTTTGATTGACTTTATTGTTTTATTTTGCTTGGTTTTATTCTCTTTAAAGTAAAAATGTTTAAAAATTTAAAAAAATTATCTCATAAAATTGAAAGAAAAATAAAGGTATTTCAGAGGTGCAAAAACTGAGAGAATTCATCACCAGCAGATCTAGATTATTTTTAATGCTTAAACTCTTCAGTCTAAAGGAAAATAACACAAAATAAGGAGCAAAATTGCTAGATGCAGTGGCCCAGGCCTGTAATCCCACTCTGCAAAACTGAGGCAGAAGCAGCACAAGTTCAAGCAATTTCATGATCTAGCAAAACACTGTGTCAAAATAAAAACAATTAAAAGGGCTAAGAGTGTAACCTAATGTGAAGGCCCTAGCTAGGTTCAATCTCTAGTACCACCAAGGGGAAAAAAAAAAAAAAAAGGAAAGCAGGATCTATAGGAAAGAATAAAGAGCACTGGAAATATTAAGAGTATGGGTAGATATAAGGGATATGTAGTGTACTGTTTTCTTCTGCAAAATATATTTATAATTATTTAGGGCAAAAACTATAACCTTGTATTATTAGGTTATAATGTACTTAGACATATGACAGTAACTGCGCTAAGAACAATAAAAAGAAATATATTTTATCTATTTGGGTTACATTAAAGATGCTTATAATAGCTCCTGGAACCAGAATTGGCAAATTTTTTCTGAGAAGGACAAGATAATACATATGTGAGGTTTTACAGGCCATAAAATCCCTATCATACTTACTCAATTCTGCTACTATAGTGCAAAAGAAAAGTCTGCTTCTAAGCTCCCACAATAGGAATTAAAAAATGAGAAATTCAAAGCTAAACTAAATAAAGGAAATAATAAAACACAGAAATCAATGGGATACAAAATAAACATACAGAATAAATCAATCCAAAATCAAAAACATGTTTTCCTATGTTTTATTTATCAGGGGGACCAGGAATCGAACTCAGGACCTCATGCTTGCCAGACAGGCGCTGTGCCACTGAGCTAAATCCCTGGCATATGTCTTATTTTAAAAGTTTCTTTCTTTCAGTCTTTAAAGTCTATGATTCATTTTGATCATATATATATATGATACATATATATGAGTTAAATGTTTATTTTTTAGTACTCTCGAAGTTTTTCACCCTATTGATTCCCTTTTTACTTTTGCCAAAATAATTTAATAATTATATTATCTTTCATATTTTTATGTGACATTAGAATATATTTTACCTCCATAGGGACTCAGAGACTCCTTATCAGGATTTCCTGATTGTCAACTGACAATTTTTCTTACCTAGCAATTCTGTTCAAATTGCTGTATAAATTCAGAATAATCTCAGTCAAAATTCAAGCAAATTGTTTTGTTTCAGAAACTGACAAGTTGATTCCAAAATATTAAGGATCTAAAACAGCCAAGAAATTTTACAAAGAACAAAAACTTATGCTACCTGTTTTTGAGACTCCCCCAAGAGAGGTGAGTAGAGAGAAATGAGCCCAGGAGTCTGCTTTTTCCCCACTGAACTGGGGCTTGAACCCAGGACTTTTATTATTTTTTGTTCTGAGATAGGGTCTCTTAAGTCACTAAATTACCTAGGCTGGGCCCAACTTGAAATCCTCCAGCCTCAGTTCCCCAGAGTGATTGTTATAAGCGTGTGCCACCACACCCAGCTGACACTACTTAAAGACTTTCTTCTTCTAGAACCCACCTCTAATTGCCAATATCCAACACTCTCTCCTGGCTCTTTTTCCCTTAGCACTGACTCCTTTATCAGTTTTAACCTTCTGCTACAATCACCTGAGGGAAATGAAACAAATCAATTACCTCTTCATATCTACTAATGCTAGCTGCCTATGTAATTTTACTCAAAGGAAGTCCTGCAGAGAACTTTTTATGGCCTTCTAAATGACATGAATCAACTCCCGCATCTTACTGAAAAGCAAATTTAAAGTGTGAGAAGTGAAGAGATTCGCTAGAATATGGACAGAATAACATACCTAATTCTAATCATCAGTGAAACCACACCTAGAGTCTAGGTAAGAAAAATTGTGAGGAAGGAAGGAAGGAAGGAAGGAAGGAAGGAAGGAAGGAAGGAAGGAAGGAAGGAAGGAGAGAGAGAAAGAGAGAGAGAGAAAGATTGATTGTGAGTTGACAGGAGATTCTAATGTGTTGACTCCCTAAGAAAAATATTAAGAATATTCAAAATCTCTGTCCATTAGAGAAACACAAATTAAATTAAAACAATACTGAGATTCCATCGTACTCTAGAAAGAATGAGTATCATTAAGAAATAAAATAAACCCTGGTGAGGCTGGAGTGGAGGGGATCCATCTACACTGTTGGTGGGAATGTAAACCAATACAACCACTATGGAAATCAGTATGGAGATTCCTCAAAAAAGTAAAATTAGAAATTCTATTCAACCCAGTTATTTCCCTTCCAGATATATTCCTAAAAGAGTTAGTCACTGTATTACAATGATACATGCATACCTGTTTTTTTTTATAGCAGCATAACTCATAATAGCTAAATCTTGGAAGCAGCCTACATTCTCATAAACTGATGAATGGATAATGCAACTGTGGCATTTACACATGATGACATACTACTCTACCATAAAGAAGCGTAATTATGAGTCATCTGTCGGAAAATGAATGCACCTTGAGATCATATGTTAAGTGAAATAAATCAGAAACATAAAATGTGACTTGGTTTGTCTTATATGAGAAACTCAAAGTATAAATCATTTAAAGAATAAAATAAAAGATAGGCAATAGAAAACAAGAAGACAGATATTCTGCAAATGGGAACAAGACCAAGAGATGGAGAGGAGGGGAAGAGGAAGTGAAAAGTAAAATGTGTTATGTACATGTACCAAATCCCTACAATGAATGTGCAAACATGTACTAATAAAAATTTCAAAATTTTTTTAAGGAAATACAGGAATATACTCTAATGGCACATAAAAAGTGAAAGATGAGCCAGGTATGGTGGTGCATGCCTATAATCCTCCGCACTGAGGAGGCTGAGGCAGAAGAATCATTGCAAGTTTGAGACCAGCCTGGGCTACAAAGTGAGTTCAAATCCAGCTTGAACTGCCTAGTGAGACCCTGTCTCAAAAAAAAAAGAAAAAAAGTGAAAGATGACAACAAAAATAAAATGTAAAAGATACAAAATTATTGTTTTTTCAGCAAAACAACCAAAGGTATCAATGGAGTAAAAACATCTTTTCAACAGATGATATTGGAAAAAAATAATGAATAAAAATCAACATTCACTTCATAGTATACACAAAAATTAATTCAGAAAGAATCACGGACAAATATAAAAGCTAAAAAGAAGGGAACTTTTAAAATAAAATGTAAGAGAAAAATATTTATAGGCATGTAGTACATAAAGAGTAGTTAACTATGGAAACAAATAATAGAAAAAAGTTGATGCAACGAACTTTGTACCAAGTAAAAACTGCCAGACGTGGTGCATGCCTATAATTCCAGCTACTCAGGAGGCTGAGGCAAAAAGTCTCACATTTGAGGCCAGCTAGGGCAATTTAGCAAGACTCTGTCTCAAAATTTAAGTGAATGAAAAGGCTGAGGATGTAGCTCAGAAGTAGAGCACAAGGTCCTTCGTTTAATCTCCAGTACCAAAAAAACTTGGAATACCAATTCAGCAGTCATAATCTGGTTACTGATTCACTCAACAGGGCTTGCGTGCAGCATGCCTACTTCTTTGGAAGACAGAGGATTTCTGTGATGCTTGTGGAAACAGGAAAGTCTCACTAAAATCACTAACCTATGATTGTTTTTGTGTTTTGGTTTTTTGAGACGGAGTTTCACTACGTACAGTAGTTCGGGCTGGCTTTGAACTCATGGTGATCCTCATGCCTTAGCCTCCTGAGTGCTGGGACTACAGTGTGCACCGCCAAACACTGTTCAATTTATGGTTTCTAATATGAGCTACTAGTGATTATGTCAAATGGATACCAGACAATCAACACATATCACAATATCCCAGCTTTACAGAAAATTTAAATCCTGGAAGCAAATTAAATTCTAAATAGAAATCATTTAATGTTATGATTTTTTTGTTTGTTTGTTTGCTTTATTTTGTTTTGTTTTTTGGGACAGGATCCACTATGTGGTTCAGAGTGGCCTTGAACTCACTTTGTAACCCAGTCAAATCTCAAACTCACAGTAATACTCCTGCCTCAGCCTCCTGAGTGGTACTTGGGTTACAGGCTCACATCACCATGCTCAGTAATCCCAGTTGTCTATTAACAAACTTGTAAATAAGTGTGGGGGAAAAGTGCTAAAAATTATTATTTTAATTGTATCTGCAAAGTTATAGGTATAGAGAATCAAAAAATAAACTGGTGGTTATCATCTCTTATTAAAATATTATAAGAGTTCTGATTCCATATTTTTTAAAACAAGCATCCTTTCCCTTTGTTTTTTGTTTGTTTTTTTTTTTTCTTTTGCAGCACCGGGTACTGAACTGGTGACCTTGCGCTTGCCAGGCAGGTGCTTAGGCTACTGAGCTAAATTCCCGGCCCTTGTCTTTTTGAGGCTGGCCATTCAGGCTGGCCTTGAGCTCACATTGTAGCCAAGGCTCGTCTTGAACTCGCAACAATCCTCCTGTCTCAGCCTCCTGAGTGCTCGGATTACAGGCGTGAGCCACCACGCCCGGCTCCCTAACTTTGAAGACATTATACCATTTGAACAAAGAAAATACTAGTAAACATCAAAACCTCTGCTAAGTCTCTCCTATATACACAGATGGAAATACAATAATGCACTTCTGAAATCTCACCCAATAACAAATGTAGGCAGTGTGGCACAGCAATAAGTAAAAGCATAAACTTTGGAATTAGGAAGAGTTCAAATCCTGAATCTGCTATTTATCAGGATAGTGACCTTGGATTTCGATTTCATCAACTATAAAAATGGGAATGTTTCATCCAAGGGATTGAGATGATTAAAAGATTACATGAAGCACACTCTGCCAGGCAAATAATAAATGGAGGTATCTTGT
>RJWT010015843.1:0-20192 GCA_004365215.1 Cuniculus paca | reverse complement strand
AGAGTAGGGCATTTACCCCCCAAAATACAGGTGTGGCTTCTTCCTATCCAACTTTATGCTTTTGAGATTTAAAAAGGCAAGCAGTGAAGATGGGAGAGAATGAGGGAGATGGGAGAGAATGACTGAACCTTAGCAGGTACCTCAAAGCTATATAGTCAGAAAACACTGGGCAATCCAAATAAGGCTGTGCAGTGGCTACTGGAATGTAGTTGATTCCGCATGCAGCCGTCAGCTACCACCTTCCATTTTTAGGTGCTCAGTACTCTTGTGCTTTCTTGTGCTTCTTCCTCTATTAGATCAAATATGAGTTAAAATATGTTTGAACATCCCAGCAAGTAAATTCAGAACCTTCTCTATGGTAGAAACTTGGTTCCAGAAGCTCTCAAGTCCAAGAATTGTTAAAATTTTGGAGTATTTTTCATGTGTCAGAGAAAAAAGGTTTTCAAACATTTGTTAAAATGGTAAGGAATATGTTATGCAAGGTTGTTGTGATAAGAATATTTCAAAATGGGCCTAGAGAGATTGGGTTCCACTCTGAATGTAGTAAAGGCAGCTGGGGATTAATTGCCAATGACTAGAGTGAGGGGTAAGTGGATGGCAAATTATTAAGGGCTATCTAGGGTAGGGGGAATGTTTGCTAAACTGAACTAACAGCTTTGCTAAAGGCAAGTTGAGCATGAAGAACTTGATCAGATATAAAAGGTAGAGCATTCTTTCTAAACTGACTGTGTAGAATTCTTGTTGAGACTGAGCTATGCAGGCAGCAAGGACAGGAGAGATGTACTAGAGATCACAGTGGAGAAGACAGAGAAGTCTAGCAAAGGTGTGGTTAAGGGGTCACTTTGGGAATCACATTTGCTTGATACATTTCCCTGGGTAAGTTCCTTGGTCCCTCTGGTCTTGGAAAATGGACCCAACAGTATCTCTCCTGTAAGTAACACTGCAGTGTCAGAAGAGAGAATGCAATAGAAGGATTGTCATAGGGCCTGTCCTGATGTGAGGGCTCAATGAATGGTGTTTGCACGGTAAGTTGGGAGTGTGATTAAGTGGCAAGCCACTAAATTTCTGATCTGTGAATAACACAGGATAAGATATTTTAGTGAAAACTTCTCTGGACTGAGTCTGATTAGCTGGATGTAAAATCTGATTCCAACAATATTTAGAATCCACTCAGTACCTTAGCTTCTTATCTGCAAAATGTGACAGTGCTTTCTTCTTTGCTTGTCTCATAAGTTGGCATGAAATGAGAAAATACATGTGAAAGTACTTGGAAAATTACAGAGTACTATAATTAGCACCTAATCAAAATGTGTGTAGTGTTATTTTTTAACAGTCCTGTCATTAAGACTCAGTCTGTTAGAGAGCCTGGGCTTCTGGGTTGTGACCTTCACAAATGCTTCTTCATTTTGAGAGAGAGATCTGAAGGGTAGAGGGTACTAGAGTTCGCTATTTCCCTTCCCACAGGCAGTTAGGCTCTGGTGAAATAGTTTTCTTTGAGGGTAGGCCCTGTTAAGAACAAGAGTTTACTGGATGTATTTTTAAATGGCTTTTTTCTTTCAACTCCCTGCAGGAAAAAATCAGAGAATTTCCCCTTGATTTTCACCTGCTAGGGCTCCGAGAGGTAAAACTCATGAAAATGGGGGGAACCCAAAACTGAGCCCTCAGGAGTTTTTATAATGTTATTTCTTTAAAAATTAAGAAAAAATAGTGGTATCTTCCTTGTACTGTCCTTACTCTATAGCTTGCACCAGGAAAGGGGAGAGGGTTAGCAGCTGTTTAAGGAATTTATTTACAATAATGGTAATAGCTAGCAGCAAAAGTATATCTCTTTTGTGGCTAAAACGAGATGCTCCTAATACAAGCATGTGGTTGCCAAGGAAAAAGGAATGGATGAAAAGTATACCACCTTTCTTTGACTCCTTTGTAGAAACACAGGAAGTAGATGGATGTTGCTCCACAAAACAGGAAACTGAGTTATAACCAGCTCAGAATATTTGTTGATCTTCAAAATCTATCAAAAGACTCACAGAAGTGATTGGTTTACTTTAAATACTAGACAGTATTTATGTAGCTGTTACCTGGAAAATCCTTTATTTTGTAACAAAACCACTGTGCTGAATGATTTTAATTGCTGAATATTTTGTCTAATTAGATTTGTTTCTGATTTACATTCTCAATGAAATTAAAAGAGTAACAATAAAGGAAGTTCTTAACCCTCCCCCAAACAAAATTTATACTTTAGACTGTGTATAACAATTTTTTTTAAATACCAGAAGTCAATGTCCCATGTTGTGATTTGCAAAAAGATTTTGCTTATAATTATTTCACGATGTATAAGTGACTTTTTTTTCTTTCTGGTACTGGGGATTGAACCTAGGGCCTTCTCACTAAGCTACATTCCTAGCCTTTTGTGGTTTTACATTTTGAAACAGGGTCTGGCTAAAGTACTAAGTTATTCAGGCTTGGCTGGAACTTTCCATCTTCCTGCCTCAGCCTTCCAAGAGTTCTGGGACTATATGCCTGTGCCACTATGACTGGCTTGTGAGTGACTTTTTATTGGAAAATGAAGAACGTAATCAAGAGTGGGAGTAGGGCACAGTGGAAAGAATTGGGAAATAGCTAAGTTTCAGTGCTCGTGGATTCATCCCTTGCTCTGTTCTTTCATCTGTTTTACTTGAATTACTTACTAGATATCTGTGGCTGGAACTGTGCCCCTCAAGAAGCCAGCCCTCTGAAGAGATAATGTCTGTATTTTTCCAAACATCGAATTTAGGCTTTTTATTCTCACAGACTCTACTTGTTTTCCAGTTCATTGTCAGATGGTAATGAGCAGTCCAGATTGTGAAAATGGGTTTGCCGGGTTCCAGTCTGGCTCGTACTCTTCAGTGTGTGCTTTGGGCACTTACTTGACATCTGTCTACCCCAGTTTCCTTATCTATAATAATAATGATAATAATAACAACATAATTAAAATACCTTCCTCTTACAGTGTCTGGGAGCATTAAATGATAGATTCTATATATAGAGTCTGGTATTAGTTTGATATAGGTATGTTATCTTTACTAATTGTCTTTTCTGCTCCTTTTTCACTTCTGTGCCTCTTCAAAGACTACTTTAAAAATTCCCATTTATACTGTCTTTTGGTATGGGTCTGGGTTACTACTCGTTTTCAGCTCAGTTTCACTTAATGCATAGACATTAATGCAATGCATTAAATTGCATAGTAAATGCATACCAGTTTACTATATGTAGATTACAGAACATTCTGGTCAATCTGAAGATGAGATCCTGATTTTAGGGAGTTTGTATCTGGTTGAAAACCATGGAAGATGAATCTGGTAGGAAAATGGAGGAAATACAGAATAGTGTGGGATTTTACAGTCAGGACACAAACTAAGTTTATGAAATCTCAGCCTCTTAAGGGAGGGCACATTCAAACTGAGACTAGAAGTGTGAGTAGGATCTTCAAATAGTAACCAAAGATACATCTTCTCTGTGGAGATCTCTTCTCTTTTCTACCCCTGACTTAATTTACTGTGATACTTTATGCCTCAGGTTTGGTATGTGCAAACACCTGTCTGGTGAGGTAAATATGTAAGTCTGTTACTTTCTCACTGACTTACAAGTTCCTTTAAGATAAGAGCTAGATCATATTCATCTTTTCATGTTCATGGCTTCCTGCATGATACTGTTCAAATCAGCCTTCAGTTAAATCAGCCTTCTGAAATAAGTCATGTGTACTTTGAGAAGAGTAAATCCTCCAAAGGAATCCTCCTTAGTCATGCGTGGCCCATTTTGTCATGTGCAGACTGGAATGATTGAATTAGGTCATTCTGGTTATGGTTTCTGTGGTTCTCTTTAATCTGCGGGGCTGGGGGGTTGTGGGCTATGTGGATGGCAGCATGAATGGTATGTGCACAAATGGCAGCATATTTTAGTGATAGGAAAGTGAGAGTTAGTTCATTACCTATCAGTAGTCTTTTGAGGGAATATATTGGCTAGGAGTGAATTGAAATGATCAGCAGGTGGTATTGAGCAGTGGCACCCTGCTTGGATGCTCTTTGGTCTTCCAGTTAGGCTTGATGGAACGTGTATGCAAAAGAAATGGAGATTTTAAGATAAATGAAATCCATAAGTGAAATCTAGACATATGTAGCCCTTTTTTGATGGACTTGGGATTCGTAAAGAAACTTAGGTTGTGGGGATGTGGGGGAGAGAGGGGAATCACAGACACCTGAGAACAGAAATCATTATAAATGAGGAAAGTTCATAGAGCAAAAGAGTGTTGGAGCAGATGCCTAAGCAGGGCCAACACAACCCTTATCCCTCTGCTTCCTAGGATCAAACAGGCTGTGGTATAAAGAGAAATGGATCACTTGGATCCTACTAGCTTTACTGAGGGAAATTCATTTTGAAAGGTCTGTCTTCAGGCAGCAAGAGCTTTTCCTCTTGCCAACAGTGGCCAAAAGCAGCTGAAACTGGTGGCCTTGAAAAGGTCAACAGTGGTGGAGAGAGACAAATGTGGAATCTGTACACATCTCAACTCTCCTACATGTTTAGGATTAATCAATTCATAGATGGCTCTGGACACTAGCTCCAGTCAGGGTTCTGTTGGACAAAAATGCCATTTCTTTATTTGTTCTACTTCGATGAGTTCGTTACAATATATTTGGTTAGGTAGGTTGAGATAGTTCATTGGAGCTGTAATTGACAGGATCTAAGATTGCTGCTCTCATTGGGATTCCTTCTCTGTTCTCCCCTTTTCATCATCTACTCTCCACAGTCTTCCATGTCCATTGTACTTTCTCAGAACTTGTGCTTTCCTGGTGCTTTTGCATTCCAAGGTCCCAGATCCTCCTGGGAAGTTCTTTGCAGCATTGCCTCCTTCCTTGACTGACCAGGCTATCAGTTTCATGTTCTAATTTGCTGAGTGAGGCAATGTGATGAGCCAGTCAGGCCATGAGTGAGAATTTATCCATTGGTCCACTTACCACTGGAATGGAGGAGTGAGGAGCAGTGCTGAATGACATGGAGCTTGGTTGTGGATGGACAGAAGAGCTTGTGAACAGAGCAAGTTATGATGGACATCTCTAGTTCATATTCCATTCATGTAGCCACCCACAGAATACACCATCACAGGTACCAGAACAGGCTGCCCTCAGTGTTTCATGGAAACAAGGGGAAGTTTGGCTGTTTCCATCAGCAGAGTCTGAGAGTGCTTCACAGTGGAGGTGTAATGTGAACGCTGATATTTTAGGATTCTGTAACTCAAAATGTGCTTTTCCACGATGGTTTTAACTTCCTGCAGTAAAGCAGGCTGTGACTCCTGTTGCAGTGGGGTCTGGCTGCGTTTGAAGATTCCTTTCCACTGATGGGTGACAGAGATGAATCATTTATTGGACATTTATTATTTGTCTTCTGGGTTGACATCATTTTTAAAACAATTTTATCTACTGCACCAGAAGTTGGTGGCTTAAAACAACAGCTATTTTGTTTGGTTGTGGTCTTGAGCGTCATTGGCTTGGGCTGGGCTGGGCTGACTCGGTTGGCAGTTCTGCTCATCTTCTGTAGGTCTTTCATGAGGTTGCGGTCTCTGGTGATTGACAGTGCCTGTTAGGTTTAAGGTGGCCTTATCCCATGTCTGGTAGTTGGTGCTGGCTTTTGGTTGGGCCTCCCTCCTCAGGATCTCAGACTCAGAGGATGGTTTAGGTTTCTTCATACTGTGATGCTTTGTTCTGAGACTACAAAGTGTGTTCTATAATTTGTTTCCTTTCTCATTTGGGGAGTTCTTTTCTTGGAATTAGGCAGTTTCTTTCCACATGTGGATGAATTAATAGCAGAATACTGAGGGGGGAGGCATGTCTCTCTGTGCTGTGAACTTCAGCAGACTTCCCAGCTTTACCTCCTTGAATCAGGGTTTCCTCTCTTTGTGCTGCTGTCTGCACTTTTTTACCAAGCAGTAGGTGAAAGTTGTGATAATGCTCACCTTACCTGATTTCCAACAAGAAACACTCCCTTGCAATCATTATTTATACAATGTTGTTCAGTTTTTTGGGTTTTTCAGGTAAGAAGGTTATGTTATCTGTGTAACTTGTTTCTTGGTTAAAGCTCTTTGTGGTGTGAAAGTGGAGGTTGGGAGATCTCTTCAGGCCTACTGAGGCTTGGAACTACAAACATCATCTCTGAATTCTGTTAAAGGCAGCCCCAAGACAGCCCAGGTCAAGGAATGGAGAAATAAAATGGACTTCCTGATGGGATTGGTAGCAGAGTCATACTGCAAAAGGAGCACTTGGATAAAGGTGGCAGGAGTGTTTGCGGCCTTCTTTGCAAACGCTGTGCCACACTGAGAGTAGGCAGATACGGCTAATTGTACTGTGATAGGTATTATTTGGCAGGAAACTGCTATGAACCAGAACCTGCCTGAAGCACACATATAATGGCTCATGTAATCTTATGAACATTACGAAGTTGGAGTTGGTAGCTCCTTTTACAGATGAGGAAAATACCACTTCTTAGGGTTAAGTATTGACCTGAGGATGTACTTAACATTGTATGACTTTCTGTGCCTGTGAAATTCTATGCATACTCTGAATCATTTTTCTGTATTCTAACGTATTATGTATGTTTCTTGTAAACAGATCACAGCAGCATTGAAATGTAAATATAATTTTGCCTTGTTAGGTGGTAAGTTTATTCCACTTACATCTATTGTAATTTCTGGTATTTTTGGATTTATTTTTACTGTACTATTTTGTGCTTCCTATGCTTTTTCTCCTTTTTATTCTCCTCTATAGATTTGACAGTTATAATTCTGTTCTTTAACTTGTCAATTATTATTCTTAAAAATTTAGCTTGCACACTTAAAACCTAAAGGTAACCTTTTTAAAAAATCTTTTCTAAAAGCAAGTTTGAGGAATTGGAACTAACACCAACTGCTTGCCTTCTGTCCTACAAATTTTTATTTTTGTACATCCCTGGGGACATGGCACAGGATTGTGCTTTCCTCTTCTCACTGCCATCTGACTTGCTTGATCAATAAAGTGTGAAAAAGTTTAAAGAGCCAGTATTCAGTTCATCATATGACCTGTGGCAATACTGAAGAAGGATTTTTCTTTTGGCTTTTTGTTAATACAGCATAAGATGGTTACCTGACTGATATACTGCCTGTCCCCCCAAATTAATAATTGTCATTATTATTGTTTTGTATAATGAGTGCTTATTAAGAATTACAACATTTACTGCATTTATTTGCTCACTTTTCCTTTATTCATATCAATACTTTCTTTTAGATTAACTTTTTTTTTGAAATACATATTTTAGAAATTTCTTCAGGTCAATGGTAATAGTAATGAGTAGCTAGTTTCTCAGGACTGCAAAACCTGATTTTTAGTATTCTCTAATTTCCATTATGTAAATACTCCCACCATGACTGATTTCAAGGTATTAACATGTCAGTGACTCAGAAAGTTCCTGAGAGCTTAACATTTGGCTCTGATGAGTCAGTGGAGGAATACTGCTATTTTAGGAGGAGCGTGTTAGTGGTAAACTCTATTTTTGTGTGAAGGTAGCTTTATTTTATCCTCTTTTTTAAATGATAGAGTAACTGGGCATTAAATTTTAGGTTGAAAATAAGTTTTTTCTTAGCACTTCCAGTCTATTGTTGAAATAATATTGTTACCTTTTTGAGAAGTCCTGTCATCTTAATCCTTATTCTTTTATTAATGACTCTTTTGCTTCTTTCTGATTGTTTAAAAAATCTTTTTGTATGTTTTGCATTTTGTAGTTTTATTTACATATGCTTGAGTGGGTTTCTACTTTTGCATATGGTAGGGGACATATTATGCTCCTTTGCTTCTTTAATGAAATTTGTAATTTCTTCAGTAATTATTCCTTTGAGTATTATTTGATCTCAGGGATTCTGTTTTCCAAATTAAGGGATTACTCCACAGAGCCTTTTGTGGAGACAGAACAGGTATCATTTTGGAATAATATTTTTACCGTGATAGAAAATTTAATAGGAGATCAACTTTCTTAATAAAATTTTGACTGTGCCATACAATATTGTTAACTATAGGCACAATGTTGTACAGCAGATTCCTATGACTTACTCATCTTCTATAATTGTAACTGTATACCCTTTGCATAGCAACTTCCTATTTCCCCTTCTCCTTAGCCCCTGAAAACCACTATGAATTTGACTACTTCAAATACCTCATATAAGTAGCATCAAGTAGTACAGTGTTTGTCATTCTGTGACTGGCTTATTTCATTAAGCATAGTGTCCTCAAGGTTCATCTATGTTGTAGTATATGACAGGACTTTCTTCTCTTTTATGGATGAATAATATTCTATTGTATATGTAAGATTCCATTGTATAACCCCATTGTAGGTATATATTACATTTTCCTTGTCCATATATCCACTGATAGATACTCAGATTCTTTCCATATCTTGATTATCATGAATAATGCTACAGGGAATGTGAGCATGGAGTATTTTGTTGAGATACTAATTTAAATTTAAATTCTTTCAGAGAAACGGAATAGGATTACTGGATCATGTAGTAATTGTATTTTTATTTTTTGGGGGGAATTGCTAGAGTTTTTCATAGTTGCTATACTATTTCACATTCCCATCAACAGTGTACTGCTTTCTCCATACCTGTTTTCTTTTCTTTTCCTTTTTTTTTTTTTGCGGCACCGGGAATTGAACTCATGACCTTGCGCTTGCCGGGCAGGCGCTTAGACCGCTGAGCTAGATCCCCAGCCCTGGTGTTTTTAAGACAGGGTCTCACTATGCCATTCAGGCTAGCCTTGAGCTCACTTTGTAGCTCAGGCTGGTCTCTAACTCACAACGATCCCCCTGTCTCAGCCTCCCGAGTGCTGGGATTACAGGCGTGAGCCATCACGCCTGGCTCTCCATACCTGTTTTCTTTTGTTTTGTGTAGCTATCCTAACAGGAATGAAGTTATATATATTACATTGTGATTTTGATTTGTATTTCTCCAATGGTTAGTAACATTGAGTATATTTTCATATACTTGTGGGCTATTTGAATGACTTCTTTGGAAAAATGTCTATTCAACTCTGCACCCATTTAAGAATTTAAAAATGTTTTTATTAGTACATGTCTGTGGTACATAATGATCACTTGCTTTGTGGGGTGTTTGTACATTACATATCTTAATTCTCTTTTTTAAGCCCCTTTCTCTCCTCTCCCTCTCCCCAAATCTATCTCTTGGTCCTCTTCCCATTTGCAAAATATCTATCTTGATATTTTCTATTATCTGTCTTATATTTCGCTATTCATTTGTATTTTGTTTTTCTCATACAAGAGAAGCCATGAGATATTGTATTTAAACTTGTGTGTCTGCTTTACTTATATAATATTCTCACAGCACATTCATTTTCTTTTTATTTATTTTTTATTAAGTTTATTGGTACAGTTTTGATATACATAATGATCACATTTATCATAGGGAATTTGTATATGTATATGATAGATCTTGTTTCCTCTTTTTTTTCCATTCCCTTCCTCTGCCTTCAACCCTTCTTCCCTTCCTTATTTACAAAGTGTTTTATCTATTATGGCCTTTTCTCATTTTTTTTCCTTTTTCTTTCCTTTCTTTCCCCTGCCGCCTCCCAAGTTCCCCTTTCCCTTCGAATAATTTAGTCCTATTTCACAATATGTATTATACATTTTGGTTTTGATTTACACTTTCAGTTTCTCACACCAGAGAGACAATGTGATATTTATATATATGTCTGATTTATTTCACTTAAGAATATGGTCTCAAGTTCCATCCATTTAGCTATAAATGTCTTAAATTTATCCTTCTTTATGGCTGAGTAGTACTCCACTGCATAAAAAAACCCCACATCTTCTTTATCCATTCATCAGTTGATAGGCATTTGGGCTGTTTCCAAGATTTAGCTAATATAAACTGTGCTATTGTAAACATGATGCACATGTTTACATTGCTGTTATATGATGCTTTTAATTGTTTTGGGAAGATACTAAGAAGGTGAATAACTGGGTCATCTGGGATCTCTAATCCTAGTTTTTTGAGGAGTCTCCACACTGATTTCCAAAGTGGTTGCACCAGTCTACATTCTAACCAGCAGGGCTTTTTCCCCACAGCCCTGCCAGCATTTATTATTGTGTGGTAACTTGATATAGCCATTTTTCCTGGAGCGAGATGGAATCTGTGTTGTTTTAATTTGCATCTCTTGCATGACCAGTAATGTTGAAAATTTTTTCATATATTTATTTGTTGTCTGTACTTCTTCATCTGAGAAGTGTCTATTCATTTCAGATGACCGTTTTTGGATTGGGTCTTTAAATTCAGGGTATCTGATTTTTTGAATTCATTATATATTTGAGATAGTAGTCCTTTGTGTGAGGAACAACTGGCTAAAATTTTTTCCACTCTGTGGGTTGTCTTTTACTCTGTTAGTGATTTCTTTTACTGTGCAAAAAATTTTTTTTTAATAAAATGAGGTCCAAATTGTGATCTTTGTGATAGTTTCCATGTGATTAGGGGTTTATTCATAAAGTCTTTGCCTGTACGTATGTCTTCAGGAGTTTCTATGAATTCTCTCTGAAAACAGATTTAGTGTTTCTGTTTCAATATTTAGATTTTTGGATGCATTTCAATTTTATTTTAGTGTATGATGATAGACATGGATATAGTTTTAATCTTTGGTGTGTGCAAAGCTAGTTTTCTAGCACCATTTATTAAACAGCCTATCAGTGAAGGTGTTTACCCCTTTTATCAAAGATAAGGTGACTGAGGGTGTTTGGAGTTTTTTCTGCATTTTGCAGTCTGTTTCATTGATCTTTAGGTCTGTTTCTTTTTGACAGTACCATGCTGTTTTTATCACAGTGGTTCTGTAGTAAAATTTCCAGTCAGGGATTGTGATGCCCCTGCCTTACCTTTGTTGCCCAGAATTGTTTTTGGTATTCTAGGTCTCTTCTGGTTTTAAATGAATTTTAGGAATGTTTTCTCTAGTTCTGTGAAGTATGTTAAAGGTATTTTGATTGGAGTTGCATTAAAACTGCATCACAATTTTGGGAGTATGGCCATATTCACTGTGTTGGTTCTTCCTACCCAAGATCAAGGAATATCTTTGCATTTTCTGATATCCTTTCTGATCTCGTTTTTCAGAGTACTTTAGTTTTCAGTGTAGAGATCTTTTACTTCCTTTGTTAGATTGATTCCTAAGTACTTCTTTTTTTTATGTTATTGTGAAAGGTGTTGTTTCCCTAATTTCTCAATGAGTTTAATTGTGTAAAGGAATGATACTGATTTTTGAGTGTTGACTTTGTATCCTGCTATGCATTGGAATTTGGTTATTAAACAGAAGTCTTTTGGTGGAGTTTCTGGGATATTCTATGTAGAGTATCCTGTCATTAGCAAATGATGATAATTTAAATTCTTTCTTTTCTACCTTTATTTCTTTTATTTCTTTTTCTTAATTGTTCTGGCTAGTGTTTCCAAAACTATATTGAACAGGAGTGGTGATAGTGGACATCCTTGTCTTTTTCCTGATTTTAGTGTGAAAGATTTCAGCTTTTTTTCCATTCAGTATGATGTTGGCTGTTGGTTTGTCATAGATGGCTGAACATTAGGTTATTTATTTAAGTTTGTTTTGTTTTCCTGATATGAGAATTCTCTGCTATAAATTTACCTCTCAGGACTGCTTTCATTGTTTCCCATAAGTTCTGATATGCTGTATCAGCATTATCATTTAACTGTGGATACTGTTTAATTTATTCTTTAATTTCATCTGTGATCCATTGCTTGTTCAGTAGGGTATTGTTATGGTTGATACATTGTGTCAACCTGAGCAGTTTAGAAGTTTAACTGAGAGACTCAGCAGGGAACCAGGGTTCTTACTTTGTAAATATCCTCATCCTGTGCAAAGGAGGGCAAGGACATTTTGTGAGTGCTACACCTGCCCTGGAGTGGGTGGCCTATATACAATATAAGGGTAGAGAAGAGGCTTGCCTTTTGCGCTTTTTTGCCCTGGCTGCTGTCTTGAAGTGTTGCCCCAGTGCCATGCCACTCTGCCTTGGAGCCAGCTGATTATGGACAGAAATCTCCAGAAACTGTAAGCTAAATAAACCTTTCCTTGCTTCACTTTGGGTGTCAGGTGTTTTGTCCCAGCAGTGAGAGAAAAGTAACCAAGACAGGTATTATTTAATTTCCATGTGTTTATGGAATTTTTGTGGTTACTTTTGCTATCCATTTCCAATTATGTTGCACTTTGGTCAGATAATATGCACAGAAAATTTCAATTCATTTACATTTAGTTAAGCATCTTCTGTGTGCTAGTATGTGGTCTATTTTGGAGACTATTCCATGCACAGCTGTGAAGAATGTATATTCTGATGTGGGGTAAAACACTCTCTAGACATCTACTAAATCCATTTGTTCACAGGTTTGGTTTAGTTCTGATATTTCTTTGTTGATTTTCTTTGTCTAATTGATCTATATTTGTAACAGTAGGGTATTAAGGTCCTCCTTTACAATTGTGTTAGTGCTTATTTGATTTTTCATGTCCATTAATATTTGTCTTGTATAGTTGTGTGCACCTGTATTTGGTGCATGTATATGTATGATTGTTATCTTGTTCTCTTGAAATTTTCCCCTAACAAGTATGTAGTAATCTTCTTTGTCTCTTTTGGCCAGTCTTGGCTTAAAGTTCACACTGTCTGCAAATAGAATAATTACCTCTGCTTTTTTCTGGGTTCCTGTTGCATGGAATCTTGGTTTCCATCCTTTGACTTTCAGTCTGTGAGTTTTTTCTTGAATTAAATGTGTTTCTTGTATGTATGCACCATATTGTTGGATCTTGGTTCTTGATCCATTGTGCCAGTCTATTTCTTTTGACTGATGAGTTGAGACCATTTACATTGATGATTATAATTGATATATATTAGCTTATCCTTATCATAGTCTTTTTCTGATATTGGTTCCCTGGCTTTACCCTCTGTTTAATTGCTTGTCCTGCCTGGTGGCTTTTTCCTATGGTGTTCTTGGAATTGTGGTCTTTGTTATCTCTTTTAAAAATATCCTTCAGAACATTTTGTAGAGCTGTTTTACTGGTCATGAATTTCTTTAGGTGTCTTTTTGTTATGGAGATATCTTATTTCTCCATTGCTTTCTGAGAGAAAGTTTTGAAGGGTACATCAACCTGGGTTAGAGATTGTTTTGTTTCAGTACTTGAAATACTTCAAGATCTCCTTGACTTGAGGCTTTGTGTTGAGAAGTCTTCTGTGATTCTGACGGGCTTTCTTTTACAGGTGATTTGTTTTGTCTAAGAGTTTTTAATATTCTGATCTTGTGCTGAATTTCTGGAATCTTGATTATTATATGCCTTGGTATAGATTTATTTTGGTCATAACTAATTGTTGTTCTGTACTTGTATGTCAAATTCTTTTTCCCTACTTGGGATGTTTTCTGTCATAACTTCTGCAAACAGGTTTTTTTAATGGTGTTTATGCTGTCTCCAGCTTTCTCATTGACTCTGATCAATCTTATGTTGTTCTTCTTTGCATCATCTTGCAATTGTTGGTTTGATTTTTCATTGTCCCTGGCTATTTTTAAGATATCTTTCTCTTTGTGATTGCTAACTGCAACCCTGTCTTCTAGATCTGATAATCCATCCTTACTTTCATTCAATCAGTTGGGTATACTTTCTGTAGAATTTTTAATCTCCTAGATATCTGTTTGAATCATTTCATGGATTCCGTCTCTTTTCTATGTTGGGCATTCATCATTTCCTTCATTTTCCTAAGCTCCTCTGTTTTCTTATCTGTGTCTGCTCTATATTTATTAAGCAAGTCCTTCATTTTGATTGTCATTTTTTTTAACCTGAGAGATTATTTTCTCTATAGCCTCATTCTTTTCTTTTCTTTTCTTCTGCTATTTTTTCAGAAAATCCCAGTGTGTGGCTTCTCTTTTCCTGTACTTTGCTGTCCCCTGGACTTATCATGGTTGGGCTGAAGGTCTGGAGTTGCATTTTGCTTCTGTGTCTTGTCAGTTTCTATTTTTTAAAATTATTTTGTTTTCTGCATTGATGCTTATAAATTTCTTATAGTGAATAGCTCTTTCACTCATATCTAGGCTTTTCTAGGAAATATTTGTTCTTCAGAGATATCTTCTAAGTGTTGGTGGTTCACGGTTTTTGTGTTGGTCTCAAGATCCTACCTTCCCAATTTATTAAGGATGAGATGTTGGTATCTGTTTGGCTGAGTACCCTGTCTTGTGGTACTGCACAGTAGTGATAGTTGTAACCCAAGACAATCACAGCATTGTCATACGAGGGAAAACAAATGGTTACAACAGAGATGGCATTGTGCCTAAAGTATACAGTTAGCAATAACAATAGCATCAAACCCAGCCTGGAAACTGACAAACTGTGGTAACTATTAATTTGGTACCTTTAATCATAGGGGCAAGATCTATAGTTATATAACAAAATCCACCATAAGTCAGTAATTGTATGCAAAGAGTTTCCCCTTAGTAGACTAATTTTACACTGTGGTGGGGAAATTTAAGAGGGATATGAGACAAAACAGAGAGATAAATGAAGAGAAATATAGTAGAAGTAAGATTGTAGGACAAAGGATGATCACACAAGCTTTGGGAAACTAGAGAAGAGAACAGGAGAAAAAAAATGAAGGAGAAAGCAAAAGATTATCAAACTAACCAGAAAGACTACAGACAATGTCCATTCACTTGAACATTTTATAAAATCAAGAGAACAGTTGAAGAAAGAAAGATGAAAAGAATAGAACATAAATAAAGGCATAAACAACTAAAAACCTCAACAAGACCAAAAAACAAAACAAAACAAAACAAAACAAAACAAAACAAAAAACAAAACAC
Source organism: Cuniculus paca (assembly GCA_004365215.1). Lineage (NCBI taxonomy): Eukaryota > Metazoa > Chordata > Mammalia > Rodentia > Cuniculidae > Cuniculus > Cuniculus paca. The sequence continues at coordinate 5,296 of RJWT010015843.1, read as the reverse complement.
ACAAACAAAGAAAATTAAAATAATAAAAATTCTTCTGGTGTCCATAGTTCTGTGGTAGTGTCCACATCAGAGCCCAAAACTGCTGAATAACCCTGCCAAGCCTGCAGTACGATTAGTGCTGGATGCAGGGCTGATCTTGGTCTCTGAATGTGGGGCTGTGGCCAGCCTTTAGCTAGCAGTTTTCTGGATGGCCCACCTACCTCTCCTTACCTGTTTGTCTCTGGGTTGCTCTCCCAGTTGCTGTAGTGCCCTTAGGCAGAGACAGCACAAGACTGCTCCTAGTCTCATGTACAGTTGGCCCCCCCCCGGACGTTGTTCAACCTCCTCTATTCCATTCTGCTGGCTTTTTCATGCACTGCCCTCTTTGTCCTGCTGCTGTGACCCAAGGCTACTTGTGTCGTTGGTTGCAAGTGGGAGGGGATGCTGACTTCCCAGGTCAAGGGTGCTTGGGTCTGGTTGCAGGGTGGGGGAGTGGTAGCTTCCCACCCCTTGTCCCTGTGGCACCAGGCTGCTGGGCAAGTGGAGGGATTGCTGACTTGTTGGCCCAGGGGTGCTTGTGCCACTGGTCACAGAGTGGGGGCATGCCAGTTTCCCACTCCTGGTTTCCACCATTGCCACCAAGGCTGATTACATCTTGGGTCGCACCCATGTGGTGTGAATCCCTCTCTCATGTGCCGGTCATAGGGCATAAGTGGTTGTGTTTCACTAGCCATCTTAAATGCTACCAGTCCCTAACCTTGTTATCAGTAGAGATTTCAGTTAGCCACTATGGTGCAGGACAGAGAAAGAAAAATAACAAAAAACAAAACAAAAAAACTGGTGGCTTGTCAGGGAGGGAGCAGTCACTTGTTCCTGTGTGTGCCAGCAAAATTTGTTGCCAGGCTGCAGTGTCCTGTTTGCAGGAAATCACAAGAGGAAAGGGGCCTTGTATTTCAGATCTACCCTGTGTGGATCGAATTTGCCATACATTTGTAGTCTCTCTGTTCTTTTGGGAATTTCCCAGGAATGGTGGTTCTGGCTCCACCTACAGATGGTAAACTCATGGGCAGCCCTGTTGGCTGGATAATCATTTTATAAAGTCCTATGCCTATGTTTTGTTTGATCTACAAGTTTCTCATTTCAGATTTTGGTATCATGATGTATGTCCCTCTGTTTCTTCCATTTACCTGTGTTTTCAGCTAATTTTTTCTGAGTTGCTCCAATGTGGCTCCTCCTCTATTCAGCCATGTTGTATCAATAGTCCGTTTTCCTATAGATGACTCAAGTTTGTCCTTCTTTATGGCAGAGTAGTACTCCATTGTGCATAAATAACATTTTCTTAATCCATTCATCTGTTGATGGATATATAGCCTACTTCCAATGTTTAGCTATTGTGAATTGTGCTGGTATAAACATGGATATGCATGTTTCAGTGCAATATGATGTCTTTAACTCTTTTGGGAAGATACCTGGAAGATGAATACCTGGGTTGAATGGAGTTTCTAGCTTTAGTTTTTTGAAGAATCTACATACTTATTTCTATGATGGTTGTACTACTTTATATTCCTACTAACAGTAGATAGTTGTTCCTTGCCTGAAACCTCATCAGCACTTATTATAATTTGATTTCTTTCTTTTTTTTTTTTATGAGAGAAAGAAAGCTTCTGTCTGAGAGAGAGACAGAAGGGGCCCCGAGTGGGTTGCCAAAGATTCTGGCTTTTCTAGAGACTTTTGTAGAGTAAAACCATGAGGTGAGGTGGGTCCAAGTTGGGTAAAACCTGGGAACTCGTAAGGCAAACGGGCATGAGGTGGGACAGAACTATGACCAACCAATAAGATTAATTGTTCAGGTAAAATTGACCAAATCAGGGACAAATAGGGAAGCGAGTCACGTAGCAAGTGAGCATTCTTAAGGATCAGTGACTCTTCCTATAGGGGATTGGGATGGTCAAGGTAATTCATACCTATTTAGAATGTTAATCCCTGTTGTTTCTACTTAGGGTATAATTGTATTTGTTTTGCCTTGTTTTGAGATCTGGCTTATAGCGGGAGGTGTCTGTCTCCTTCAAGGTCACAAGACATCTGGTCCTCTGTGTCCACTTTCTTGAGGGCCTGGGCCTATCTGACTGCCTATAATATTTCTTGTAACATTCCCCTTTCTGAAGAAGTATCCTGAACTGCCATGAGAAAGAAATGGGCGATGACCGATCTGGCTTCTTCAGGCTATAATTTGATTTCTTGATGATAGCCATTCCTTCTGGAATGAGATAGAGTCTCAGTGTTGTTTTAATCTGCTTTTCTCTAATGGTCAGAGATGTTGAACATTTTTTCATATATTTTTTGTCCATTTGTATTTCTTATGAGAAGTGTCTGCTCATTTCAGCAGGCCATTTTTTGATTGGGTCTTTTAATTTGGGAGTATAGGTTTTTGAGTTCTTTGTATATTCTAGATATTAGTCCTCTGTGCAAGGAATATCTGGCAAAACATTTTTCATATTCTGTAGGTGGTCTCTTCACTCTGATGGTTTTTTTCCTTTGCTGTGCAGAAACTTTTAATTAATTAATTAATTAAACTTTTTTTAGGGAAAACTTCTAATTTAATATGATCCCATTTGCTGATTCTTGGTATTATTTATTGTGCAATTAGAGTTCTATTTTGAAAGTCGTTGCCCACATTAGTCTTCAACAGTTTTACATATTTTAACTTCTAGCAATTGTTTTAACATTTAAATATTTGATCCATTTGATTTAAGTTTAGTATATGGTGAGAGATTCAGTCTGCATGTGGATAGCCAGTTTTCCCAGCACCATTTGTTAAAGAGGCTATCTTTTCATCTGGCATAAGTTTTTGACCCCTTTGTCAAAGATCAGGTAATGTGCCTGTGGTTGTTTCTGCATCCTCTGTTCTGTTCTGTTGATCCTCACCCTCATCCTTATGTCTTTTTTTTTTTTTTTAATACCATGCTGTTTTTAATCTCTGTAGCTTTGGGTTATTACTTAAAGCCTAGAATTGTGATGCTTTCTGCTATGCTCTTGCTGTCCAGGATTGCTTTTGCTATTCTAGTTCTCTTCCAATTCCATATGCAGTGTAGTATTGCTTTCTCTAGTTGTATGGCAAATAATATTGGTATTTTTTTTATTTTTATTTTGAAAAGAATACAAAATAAAACAGAGTAGACTCAATCATGACAAAACAATGAATATAGTACATGAGTTCTAAACAGGGTAAAAAGCAATCAATAATGGCTACCATAATGCCTCTTGTTATCCGCAAATATAACTGCCCATACATTCAGGGCTAAATAAAATCAAACAAAATGGAACAAAATAAAACCAGTAAAAAAACAAAAACAAAACAAAACAAACAAAGCAGAACAATGTAAGCAATACAGAACTTCAAGATACTAGTAAAACAGCAGTGGCTACCATAATGCTTCTTGTTATCTTCAGAATAGTTGCCTACACCTTCAGACATAATACAATCAAACAAAACAGAATAGAGTAAAATTGATCAAAACAAAACAATGAAAGCAGTACAGTTTCGAAACAAGATAATTGGACATCCTCTATGGCTGCAATTATATATTTTGTTATCTTTAAAATAGCTGTCCATGCCATCAAGTATAATAAAATCAGACAAATCAGAATAAAACGAAACTAATCAGAACAATGAAGACAATACGAGTTTCAAATCATGATAATAGATTAACAGTGGTCACTTCCTTCCCTTTTTACATAATTGCTCCCCTTTGACTTTCCCAATATGTGTTATGCATTTTGGATCCCACTGACTCCTTTAGTTTGTTATGCTATGCAGACAACACAAAATTCACCCATGTGACTCTGAACCATTTCAGATGATCTCAACTTGCCTCTACCTACTTACAAGAGCCTGGAGGTTACCTTCCTTTGTAGCTGAGTAGGTTTTCCCCACATAAAGTGCCATGTCTTTCTTATCCATTCTGCAATTAATGGGCAGGCTACCCCTACCTTTTTTTTTTTTCTTGGCTCCCTGTCACATAGGGCATTGTTCTCTCTCCTTTGACTTTGAGTCTATGAAATTTTCTTTCTAGTTAAATGTGTTTCTTGTATGGAGCATATTGGTGGATCCTGTCTCTTGATCTACTCTGCCTGAGTTTCTTTCTATTGGTGCATTGAGGCCCTCTACATTAATAGTTATGGCCCTCTTGCACTGCATTGTCTCTGCCGTGCTATTTTCCTGCCACTGGCTCCCTGTTTTTCCTCTCCATTCAATTGAATGGCCCCACTTGGTGGTCCTGCTCTGCCATTGTTCCTGAGACTGTGGTCCTTTTTATCTCTCTCTAAAAATGTCCTTTAGTATTCTTTGTAGGGTTGGTTTGGTGGTCATGAATTCCTCGAGTTGTTCTTTGTCATGGAAGTATCTTGTTTCTCCATTAATTTTGAAAGAAAGTTTTGCAGGGTACATCAGTCTGGGTTGGAAGTTGTTTTCTTTCAGGACTTGAAATATTTCACTCCAGCCTCTTCTTGACTTGATGGTTTGTGTTGAGAAGTCTGCCGTGATTCTGATAGGTTTTCCTTTATAGGTGATCTGTTTCTTTTCTGTGACAGCTTTTAGTATTCTGTTCTTGAGTTGAATTTTTATTACTATATGTCTGGGTGTAGATTTGTTTTGGTTATGGCTAGCTGGAGTTCTATATGCCTCACTTAATTGAATGTCACTTCCTTTTTCCATGCTTGGGAAGTTCTCTGAAATTATTTCTGTAAATAGGTTCCTGATGTCATTTGTCTTGACCCCTGCTTTTTCACTCACATTTTTAATTCTTAAGTTACGTTTTTTGAATTGTCTTGTAGCTGTTGAATCGTTACTTCCTGATTACTTCTTATTTTTAAGATATCTTTCCTTTCACAATCACAAGCCACAAACCTGTTTTCAAGGTTTGAAAGTCTATCTTCAGTTTCTTTTAAGTGGTTTTGCCAGCTTTCAATGGAGTTTTTAATTTCCTGGATATATCTTTGAATCTGTTTCATGCATTCTAAATCTCTCTTACATTGCTCATTCATGGTTTCCCTCATTTCCCTATACTCCTCTAATCTGTGTCTTCTTTAGAGATGCTTAGTAATTCTTTTATTATGTTTTTCATTTCTTCTTTTACCTAAGATAGAATTTCTGTTCTAATTTCTCTTATAGCCTCATGAAGTTGTTTCTTTACTTCAGTTGACATCACTTCAGACATTTCAGGTATGCTACTCCGGATCTCTTCCTTGTTTACCATCTCTTGGACTTGTGCTGCTTAGGTTGGATGCCAAAGATTGCCTTTCCTTCTTTGTCTTGACA
>RJWT010015842.1:0-20194 GCA_004365215.1 Cuniculus paca | reverse complement strand
CTTCAGGTTTATTCTGATTTGAGCTCATGTTTTTCCTGGTATTTTGCAATGCAAAAGGGCTTAAGCTCTGTCTCTAGCCTTTGTTAGTTTCTGTAAATTTAAATGAAGAAATGCTAATTTATGTGAAAAGAATCCAAGAACTTCAGATCCACTAACAATCATCTTCACATAGTCCTTCCCCAATAATCCCCTGAGTTAGGCTTTGCCTTTGAACTCTGGGAGATGCATCACTGGGACAGATAGTCTCCTTAAAACATAGTTAACTGGATGGGATCCCAGTCCCCCTACAACAGGCCTGAAACTCACAAGATGAATGAACTTGGAAGTCAAATACTGGAACTTTCTGAAATGACAACAGCAGAAGTGACAAACTAAGTGGAAAAGACTATAGAGAAAATGATCTCTCAGGTACAAAAAGAAATGATGTGTAAAATCAAAGATATTAGAGAAGACACAAATAAAAAGAGTAGATGAGCTCACAAAAAGATGGAAGCAAAAAGTGTCCCACATAGAGAAATGGAATCCATGAAACAGATCCAAACAGAGATCCAGGAGATTAAAACTTCTATTGAAAGTATATGCAACAGATTGAGTGAAGGAAAGGATAGAACTTCAGATCTTGAAGAATTGCAGCTAGTGATCATTAAAAGAAAGATATCTCAAAAATAGCAAGAGACCATGAGAAATGAACCCAACAGCTACAAGATGAAGCAAAGAAGAATAGCACAAGATTGATTGGGGTCAATGAGAAAGCTGGAGACAGCACAAATGCCACAACAATCATAAATATATATGCACTTCATACAAGAGCACCCAACTGTATAAGACAGTTATTGGTAGACACAGAAAATCAAATGAGCAATAGCACAGTTGTAATGGGAGTCTTCAATACCCCATTGTCACTGAGAGACAGATCAGTTAGACAGAAAATCAGCAAAGAAATACCAGAGCTGAACCAAACTCATGAACAAATGGAATTAGGAGAAGCCACAACCCAAGGTTGCACACCAGTGTCCCAGAGAGATCTGGTGAGCCCAGTGCCAGCCCAAAGAATAAGCACACCCTGAAGTCACGTGACAGTGGCCAGAAGAGATCTGGCGAGTCCAGTGAGGGCTCAGAGAAGCCATCCCCAGGTGCCACATTGCCATTGGGAGCATAGGTGAACCACTTCTCCATGCCTCTCCACCACTCCAGGAAGCCCAGGTCGAGGAACCCAGGTGCCAAGTCCAATCCACTACGCCAAGGGACTGGCAGCCAATGCAGGAAGCACCTGAGATGCAGCAATGGGCTGATTTGGAAGAACACAGGAAAATGTCAAGGTGAAGGAGCAAATTACAATCTCGGACCCCCAGCCCACACAGAACAAGTTCAGGAGACACAGATGTAGTTGAAACTAGAGATCACACACCTGAAATTCCTGAAAAGATAACACCAGAAGTAAAGCAGCAACTTAGTTCCTACCTTATTTGGTTAATTTATGCTTAAGTCTGATGGCCTGGACAGCTATTTTGACTATAACAAGAGCCATTATGATAGCCATTGTTGTTGATTTCCTAGTATCTTGTTTTGAAGTCCTGTATCACTTTCATTGTTTTGTTTTGATTGTCTTTATTCCATTTTATTTTGTTTGGTTTCTTTTTTCTCTTTAAAATAAAAAAAGGCATCACAGAGGTTTAGACAGTGCATCAGTGTGGAGATGCATGTTCAACTCACTCCTGCTTTTCTTACTATTCACCACAATGAGACCTGGTACTGCCATGATATTTCCCTACTGGTGGTATAGGCTAGAGCTCTAGCTCCCAAGTCCTTACAGGAAAGAAGCAGGCAATGATTGCTCCAAGGCAATGTCAGGGAGAGACAAAAATGAATGTCTCCAGCCTGCCTTCTGACAGCCCTTCTGGGAGCTACTCCCTCTGTCCGCAGTCATCCATCCTCTGCCCTAATTATTGCTGGCTTTCTTACTACTGTTGCTATTTCCAAGAGCTTATAAGTCTCTTTTAATTCCATAGTTTCTTTTTTTTTATTTTATCATTTGTATGTTTGCCACACATAATAATCATATTCATTATTAGGAATTTGTACCTGTACACAATGAACTTTAATCCTTATTTTTCTTTCCCTTCCTCTCCCTTCGACCATTTAATCCAGTCTCTAGAAAACATTTGCCAAGGTTTTGGAGTGGCAGTGGAAGAAAATGTGGAGAGGGAAAATGATGATGAATTAGATCATCATGAGAAATATATAAGAAATTGAGAGCCTTCAAGCCAATTCTGATTTGGGTTTTGAAGCGATGAGTGTCGGTTCTATGGTGTAATGATTAGCACTCTCTCCTCTGAAACACTGAGTGTTATACAGATCCAGGAAAGGATAGGGCAGTTCCAACCCACCAGTGTGTTTTGACATAAGGATAGCACTGCATACCAATGAAAGAAGGTACTCCTGAGGCACTATCCGGAAACGGGAAGAAGCAGGCACCTTTCAGGGATTATTAGAAAGGAGAGGATGTCCAAGGCAGTCAGAAGAAAGTGCCATTCGGTAGCACAATGGAGAGGATTTATTACCACTCTTAGTGCTGAGCATCAACGTACCAGCCAAATGACTGAAGTTCTTATGACATTGCTAAATTACTGCTTTCATCTTCCTTACTAGTATGCTCTGATTAAAATCGTTGGGCAACTTTTGAGGTGATGTTGAGGATAGATTTTATTTTAAAATCTGAGGACCTTAGTATAGAAAAGTTAGCACTGACACTGGCTTTTCAGGGTGGTTTCTCACTGCACCTTAAGGAGAGTCCTGGCAAACTCAGAACCATCTGCCATGAGCAAAGAATATGCTGCAGAACATGCTAACATTTAAAATGCTTGAATAAGATTAGTCCAATGCCATGAGATTATGCAATTATGGTTAAGAAGAATTCCTTTATTTTCAATTGCAAGAGGAAAAAAAATGTTGTCATATGACCTGCTGCACCCTTTGTGAAAATAACATATTAGAGAAATATCAAGAGTTGCAATGCCTCTCCGAGAAAATTGTGAAGTATTGTAACTATGTGCAGCAGAAAAGAGATCCTTTTGAACTTATTCTTTAACATGTTAACCTTGCCACACAGAGCCATAAGTGGCAGTGTACTCTGATTACATTTGGGGCAAAAGCCTCAAATCAGATTTGGGGCTTTTGCAATAGCACCACGCTACAAATCATCACACATTGGATGACAATGATAAGAAAAGAGGAAAGATAGTGAAATATACTTCTTAATTTGTCTATATACAAAAGAGAATATAAAATGAAGAAAGTCCAAAATCATAGTAGCTCTGTAGGGAAACAATTTTTCTAAATACATCACTCGAGAATTCTGAAACCAAATACATGCAAAGAAAAAGGACATTTGTGGGAACTGAATCTTATGATTTCAGGCTTCTCTAAGAAATGGACATTTTATCTATGTTTCCTGTTTGCCTGTATCCAATTAATGATTCTAAGGTTTGATGTCCAAGTTTCATGATTTTATTTGACAATTCTACATGTTGTGTTGACACACAAAGCAATATAAGCAATATAAAATAATTGTGAGCTTCATCACTACTCAAAGAATCATGTAAGCGTGTCTCAAAGCTCACTAGGATAAAGCTCAACCATTCCTGTCTCTTTTGGGGATGAGCCCAGTTAAGTCTTTATCTTTCTAGTTTATATAATTTTGATTATATATAAAGTAAAAATAATTAGTAACAAAAACAGCAGCACAGATAAGGGAGAAACAATTTAAAATTATATATTTGGTAGTGATCAGGCAGAAATTGTGTTTCATCAACACAAATAAAATCTAATAACAGGACTTATAAATTATTCTGGTTGCAAAGCATTAATTAATGTCAGTGCATAATTACATTTTTATTTAATGTAAACATCTAAAAGTAGTGAGATGTTTTATTAGCAACATAGGTCAAGTGTAGCAATGATGTAAAGAAAGATTTTTTAAATTTAAATCTTTGAGAGCTGAAACCTGGAGTAACTTCCAATAAAGAAATGCCAACAAGATACAATTTTACTGATAATAAAAAAAAATATTTAAAGAAATCATGGCTTAGTCCAGCATATGTTTTGTTTTGGAGACATGCAAAAGGAAATACCTAAGAATCTTTAGATTGGTAATTGTCCTGCTTTAGATCTAAAATGTTGCATGTGTTGGGAAGGATATTGGATCATGGGGTGGTGGACTCATCCATTGATGAGTTCAGGGACTGGGTGTGCTCTTAGGGGTGGGGCCTGGTTGGAGGGCAGTCATTGTGGGTTTGACCTGCTCATGGGTGCAAAAAATATGAACAACCTTGAAAGACTTTTCTTTGAGAAGAGAGCTCCAGAGAGTCCAGCTCATTAAGAGTCATCAAATAAAGTTTTTCCCAGTGCTCAGCCATTTGAGTACTCATGGGCCACTGCAGCCATGGTACAAGGGGTCTGGCAACTGCTGTAACTGCAGCAGTCCTTGACATCATCCATGGGATGCTTTTTGTTTGAAGCATACAGAATGCAAAGTTATGAAATCATGAAAGTTTCCACCAGATTTCAGTAGACCTGGGAGACTAAAGTGTGTGCACCTGAAAGGGAAGTGAAAAAAGTTGTAAGAGTAAATCCAAAGATCCAGTGCAGGAAGTTGGAGATGCCAGAAATGTGGAATGTCTGCTGAAGAAAACCACAAGCAAGTGCAACTAGCCCAAGAAAGAGGCCATGTGGTCTGCGACTGGCAATGCCAAAGTACCGGGGCTGCCCAATATTTCTGGAACTCATTCGACCACAACCTGCGATGGGCGCTAGACATGGAGTTTCAAAATATAATTGCCTTGAGGGGTTTTGGCCTTGCGTTGGTCCCATTCCTTGCCATCCTCTTATGTCTCCCTTTTGGAATGGGAATATTTGTTCTATGGCATTGTATGATGAAAGTATTGAACTTTCTGATTTTTACAAGGCTTCATAGGTAAGAGGCTCCTGGGAGTCTCAGACGAGACCTTGGATTTGGACTTTTCAGCTAAGACTTTAGCAACTCTTAGAGGTGAACTACATACATTTGGAAATTTATGACATATCTAAAATGTCCCTCCAGAGTTTCATGTATTTGGAAAATGATTGGATCATGGAGGCATTACGCTCATTAATGGATTCATCCATTGATGAGTTTAGTAGCTGAATGTGCTGTTAGGAGGTAGGTCACTGGAGATGTGATCTAAAAGGATACGTTCTTATTCCCAGATCCCTTACCTCTATTTTGCTTTCTGGCTACTATGGGGTGAGCAGTGTTTTTCCACCATATCTTCCATAATGCTTCTCCACTTTGGAAACAACTCACTGCAGACTGAGTTCTCTGAAAACTCTTAGCCAATATAAATTTCTCCTACTTTAAATTTTAGGTGTAAGATACTCTGTTCCTGCAATAGAAAGGTTACTAGTATAGTTACCAAAAGCCTTGGGATTTTATTCCTGGCTCAGCTGCTGTTGTGGTTGATACATTGTGTCAACTTGTGCAGTTTAGAAGGTCAACTGAGAGACTCAGCAGGGAGCCAGGGTTCTTACTTTGTAAATGTCCTCATCCTGTGCAAAGGAGGGCAAGGAGGTTTTGTGAGTGCTACACCTGCCCTGGAATGGGGGTGGTCTATGTACAATATACGGGAGGAAAAGAGGTTTGTATTTGCCTTTGCCTTTTCTTTTTTTTTTTTCCCCCTCTGGCTGCTGCCTTGAAGTGTTGCCCCAGAGCCATGCCACCCTGCCTTGGAGCCAGCTGATTATGGACTGAAATCTCCAAAAACTGTAAGCTAAATAAACCTTTCCTTCCCTAATTTTCGGTGTCAGGTGTTTGTCGCAGCAACCAGAGAAAAGTAACCAAGACAGCTGCATACAAGATGTAGTTGTTTGAGGGTTTTGTTGTTGTTTTGGTTTTGTTTTTGTTTTGTATTCTTGAATGAGTTGTTATCTCAAACTGCATTGCTTCAGAAGCACACCCTGAGAAAAGAATTCAAAACAAATAGGTTGTTAAAGATGATACCCAAAAGCTCCTCTAGAGGCAAAAATCTAACAGGAAAGGGAAAGGATCCAATAAAGGTGCTGTTATCAAGCAGCTTAGTGCTTTGTACACTGGTGAATGCTGTTGAGGAACTCTGATGGACTGTGTGGAATATATCTTGGAGTTAATTCTGTCAGAGATGTGAAGGATGAGGAGTACATTTCCACCACCTCTGATCATCTCATTTAAATACTGTTCCCTAGATGCATTTACTCCCCAGAACTGCTGGTAGGTAAAGAAAGCTTTGCAAGCACACAACCTCAGGCACTTCTAATTGGAAATGACACAGTCAGAATGCACAGAAATGATGATTCCAGGGAAAGGCAAGGGCAGGAAACCAGCAGCCCATGCTATTGGCTTTTTCTATAATGAGGTGATGTGATTGCTTTGTGTACCTTTCAGTTAATTATAAATAAAGGTGAGTATATGTGAAAGACATTTTCAGAGTTCTGACTTGTAAGGCACATGAATTATTATCTGTGATACAAAAAAAATCAGTGGAGATAAATCCTAGGTTTCTATCATGCTTATATTACATGGATCATTACTTTCCTTAGCAATTCCAGACAGTGAGGACCAGTATAACCTTCAGGATAATAAAAACTAAATTGAAAAGATGTGTTATGTGATTCTTTTAATAATAATCAAATTTTTAAATTAGTAATCCATCTTTATACAGGACATCTGGAAACATTTGACTACTAAATGGTCAGATGGGAGATATCTTAATATTTATGATTTGTTCCTTACCATTCGACACCAAAAAAAGGCAAAAAAAAAAACTGCTTTATCAAAGCTGTTTTTATCTTGATTTGTACTTCTGTTACTTATGGGTCTTATACACTTAAGTTTTATTTGGAAGTATATTATTTCTGCTCAGAAAAACTCAGTCTCTGTAATTGATCTTTGCAGACCACCCACATTTTGTGAAACAGTTTCTATTAAGTAATCCATTTATAATACACAACAGTGCCAGCAGATCATGGAGGAATTCTAGAATTTGGAGTATTACACTGAAAATTAGGGCCAGCATTTAATTACAGCAATTATAGGTTCTTTTCTATCAAAATAGATTTTTATTTAACAAACAAGGAAATACAATACACACTGTCATTACACGTTTCATCTCTAACTTCAAGCATGAGCCACTGAAATAATCATTATGGCTAATGGTCCATGTATTACAGGATGAAACTAACTCATCATGATAAATCCTTTTCTCTTGCTATTGAGGATATGGGCAAAGCACATGAATTAGTGAAGGCTAAAGTAAAGAGAAGTCTGCAGGCATCTGGAAAGTAGTTTTCACTGTTAGGAAATTAGTAAAAATATTGGTTCCTTTGCCCATTTTTCCACTGCATTTTTACCTTTTGCTTGGGACTTTGCTGAAGATTTTTATTTAATTTCTGGTTTTTTTTTTTTTTTACATATTGGGGAGGACATCAATCGAATTACAGGAATTAGCTATTTGTCTTTGATGTAACAAATATTCATTCTTTACTTTGTTTTTCATAGTTTCTGTAGCACAGGATTTTTTTCTTTTTGTAACAAATAATCTTTCCTTTGAGGGGTTCTGGATTTTGTGTTACTTAAAAAGCCATTTTTTTATGGTTTTTCTTTTTTTGTATTTTATTTTAAAGGGGGTGAAACAGAATAAAACCAATCAGAACAAACCAGCATAAGTGATACAAGACTTCACAACATTACAAAATCAACAATAGTTACCATCATGCTTTTAGATGTCTTCAAAATAGCTGCAGATACCTTCAGATATAGTAAAAATCAAACAGAACAGGATAGAATAGAAACAATAAACACAGGAGCAGCTATTTCAAAGATAGAAAGATATATTATAGTAGTAACTTTGGATTTACTACTGGCTTGGTTTGAAGTGTCCTTAATTGCATTCACTGTCTTGTTTTAAAAAGTCATTTTTAATTTTGAAGTAATGAGAATTTTTCCAAAATTTTTTCTACTTTTACACTTTTTCTCCTTCAAAAATTATTTTATCTATTTTGAATTTATCTTGGTATAACATACAAGAATACTATTGTTTTCCAATTTATAGTTTTAAAGTATGTTTATTTCACAGTAATAAGATGAGAAGTTTAGTGTTTTCAAGTCTCAGTGTTCCACATCTTTGACTTAATAATGTTATAAGACCTATGTAATCATTAATATTAACACAGTCATCTTTTACCACTTTCTAATCATTTATTTTCACCAAATAAGGAGAAAGAAATGAACTAAAGTGTTCTAGAAGCTTGCTTGAACTCTATTATAATACTGCCACACTGACTGTTCCTTGCAGATATGCCACTAATTTCATAGTATGAAATGTTTACCCATGCATGAGCTGTGGAAGTATCACTCTTGGAAAGAAAGATGGTTAAGGTTATTTTGTATAATGTTAAAAAATTATGCCCGGCATGGTGACACATGCCTGTAATCCCAGCACTTGGGAGACTGAAACACAAGGGTTGTCATGAGTTCAAGGTCACCTGCGCTACAATTCAAGGCCAGCCTGAGCTGCATAGCGAGACCCTGTTTCAAAAAGACAAATATATATATACATATAAGGTCGTATAAAAGTTAAGCATATATAAGAACAATTTTTTAATTTATGTAAGATAGTATATATGATTTCTAACACAATTTATAATTTTCCTAAGAGCTTAAAAGTACATTACAAAATATTTTAAAGTGACTACCATGAGTGAAATAAAATAAAAACCTGGGGTTCTGCAAATACATTTGATTCCTTCGTAGCAGACAGAGCTGAGTCTCCCACATTTCTCTGAAGTTAACACATCACAGGTATTCACACTCATTAAATGAAAACACTTCTCATCCCACCCCGGTGTCTGTGCATTGTATACTGCTTCCTACCAAGGACAACAGTTCATTATCACTTCCTTCAGTGACACTTGTCCCAGCTCTTATATCCAGATGGCCACTTCATGGGTGTTTCTAACATGGTTTCCAGGACACAGATTCCCCATGTTCAGTGATGGGCTGGAAATTCTGAGATGATTTCCATGACTTTAATTCTACATTGACAGAGGTCATCATTTCTTCTCTTACACTACGAAAGATTTTTCCGAGAAACTTAAACTGCTTTAACTCAGAGGACAATAGGTCAAATCAATAAGCAACCTTGTGAGACCCCAGAGAGAAGGATGGAGACAGAGAGCCCCTAAATCCTTCCTCTTCCTGTCAGAGGGGAAGTCAAGGTTTCTCCACTGGGTTCCATATTTTTGCTTCGTATTCCCTGAAAACCTCATCTTTTCCAAGTTTTTCTGGACACTCACCTCCTCTGAATTTAATCAGTGGGTTTGAGTTAAATATGTCTTTCTTGAGGAGTGTGTGTGTGTGTGTGTGTGTGTGGTAACAGAAAACAAATGAACAGGAAAAAAAGTAACCAAAAGCAAACCACCTTATCCATGAAAACATATCACAGTATCTTGGTGAAAACTTTTTTGTAAAAGAATCATTATAGAAAAGCAGTAAAATATTTAAGAATACAATATAGTTTAGAAAAATTTGATCTTCCATAATCCAGAAATAATTAATATAGTTTAAATATTTACTCTGAAGAAATAAACTGCCCAAAACATTTTTTCATTAGTAACAGAAATAGAGTTAACATTCTAGAAATTCCCTTCTACTTCTTACATGAACACATTAAACCTAAGAGTAGAGTAGAGACTGAAGTTTATTTCTAGAAATAACATCAAACTTACATTTTCTTAGCTACAGAATGTTGATGAATTTGATAAGAACTGACTCTCATGGGAAAAAATAAAATTTTTCTGTTGCTAAGTAGATACCAACTGAGTCTTCGATGGCAAAGAAACACACTCAACACTTCACAAGTATAACTTTCAACAATTTTTTAACACAATTCACAGGTATTTACATCTCTTAGAAGGAAACAATACAGACTAGTGTGCAATAAAAGGAAGATAACTTGATTCAAAAGAGAACTGGATAGGCTAACTGCACTCAAGAAATAACAAATAGCAACTGCATATGAGGAATAAATGTGATATAGAGATAAAAGCAGATCTCAAAATAATTGTTGGTCCAATTTCACTATCTAATTCACATAGCACCAAAGGGAATTATTTGAAAATGTTATTGTCAATTTAACTTGCAAAGAAATTTGTCAGATAGTGAGCATAAAAAATAAATACCTTATATTCTGAAGATTTTCATAGAGTTTATCTTAATATTTTCATGCATTCATACCAGTTAGTAGGTGCCATGAAAACTGAATCAAAATGCACACCTGGGGCAATAAATTCAGAATTATATTTCCTTGGATTCTTAAGGAGAAAACTGTATTTTCCTCTCTTTATAGAAACCATGTTATAAAACAACAGATTTCAAACATTTTGGTATCAAGATTTTTTAAAAATTGAGAACTCAGAACAGTTTTTATTTGTGTCAATTATTCAACAATATTTACCACATTAAAAGTTAACATTGTGATATTTAGAAACATCTATTTATAAATCATTGTAAAATAACAATGTGCATATTAAACTTTTTATGATAAATGACTGTTTTCAAAAGCAAAAATTATAGTGAGAATACTGGCCTTGTCTTTCATTTTTGAAAAAGCTATTTAATATCTAGCTTAACAGTAGACAGATTTTTATAATGCTTTTGCATCCACTGTATTACAATGTGTTGGTTGGAGTTGAAGTATTTGAAGAAACTATGGCCTCACCCAGATACTTGGATTGAAAAGAAAAGAACGTTATAGGCCCTGTAAAAGGATCTCAGAGATGTAGACCTTGTAAAAGGATTTCAGGAATGTTCCAGGGGTTCTGTGAAAACCTTGAGAAGAGTTACTGTATGGCAAACCACTTGAAATGGGGAAAACCTCCACGTTTAAAAAATAATGTCCTCTGTACCTGTAGTTCTGGGTTACCAATTAAAATCCTTGCTAGCAGGACAAGATTGTATTATTGGTGGCAAAACTGGCAGCCTTGTATTTGTTTACTTTGTGCTATTGGGGTCAATTTTTGCATAATTCCTTCCTTTTAGTAAAATGCTGCACAAAGAGTGGGATAATTGATTTCACCCTCTGCTGTCAAGTTTCACTAATTTTCCAGCAGTAGGAAGCAATCTTGTTGCATCTGGATGAGGAAAAATTGGAGCTGAGAAAACTACACAGAAACAAATGAACACAGAGGAAAGGAAAATATAATCCACAAATTGAGTTATGGGACAATTTTACTAGTTAGACAAAGTGCATTTAGGAGCATGATAAAATATTGTAGTAGCTTTGTGCTGCTATATAGAGATTTCCAACCTTCATAATATCACAATTTCCTCCTAGTAATGTGACTCATGCCGAGAGTATATAATGAACAGTGCCATTCCTATGAGTTCTTTGACTCAGAATAAAAAAAAATCAAAATATTGACATATGTTTGGAAAAAGGAGCATTAAAAGGCTGCGTTCATATGGGCTTTTTTCATGAGACTCTGTTTTTCCTGTTTAAAATCACCAGTTTTCTTCACTTAGCATTTTAAAATTCACCTCATTTAAAAAGGCTTTTAACTTTTTTGATGGGTTTCACCAGTGTGAAGCTCTGCCAGGCTCAACGTGGCACCTACCCAACATAGAGAGGGACCCTAGAGAGGTCAGCCAGTCCCTCCAATGTTGACTTCCGAGTTCCTCCAAGCAGAAATTGAGCTCCCAGATTTTCATGCAGGTGCCAACATTCCTCCAATCAGTTATCACTACATCATTCTGCCCGCTCCTTCAAACTCTACCCCCTCTCAAACTGAGTAAAAGTCTACCATTTCTTTGTGAGATTTTGCACTCTTCAGCAGCCCTCCCATTTCTGCAATAAAGGCCTTTTTTTCTTTTTTCCCTCTTTCTGCTCTTGCTTCTCTTGGGCACCAAGGAAAAAACTAACACTTCTAAAGGTTGAGTTTTTTAAAATGAGTATATTTAGACTTCTTTCATTTTTATAATAAAATATTAATGAGAAGAGCAATAGTCAAATGTAGCTGGATTTATTTATAATGCAGAATATGTACAGTCCTATACTATATAACAACATCTAGGTCAATCACAAATCACATATGTAATGGTGGGCCCACAGGATTTTGCAGTAAATGTTCTCATTAATTCATACTATACACATTCTTAATTTAAAGCAACCAAGTATTTTGACAAAGCATTTAATTATTACTCTTCCATGGAGCACTGAGATGACCTAAAAACCAGACAAATGACTACTTAGTGGTAAATGAAGTAATTAAAACCTCTGATACTACTGTGCAGTCATTCACTGCCTGGCAGAGTCAAAGTGCTGCTCAGAGGCATATCAGGCTGTGTTGCCCAGAGATTCACCTCCTGAAGGACCCTTATTCTTTCCAAAAGTTCCTTACTATGCTAACTGTGTTTATTCATCACTTTACCATCATTGGAACAAATACTCCATATGTATGGCCTTAAAAAAAAGAAACAAAGAGGTTTATTTGGCACACAGTTTCCAGTCATTTCTTCTTTTACCTGAGATCTTATTTCTAATTTCTTTTACAGCCTCATGAACTAGTTTCTTTACTTCAGCAGCCATCAACAGAAACTTCAGGTGTGCAACTGCCAATTTCTTCCATGTCTATGTCCCCTGGACTTGTCCTGTGTGGGCTGGAGACCAGAGATTGCCTTTTACTCTTTTGTCTTGACATTTTCCTGGTTTCCTCTGGAAAAACCAGTTGTGGGATCCCAGGCCTTTCTCACATTGGCTACCCCTCTGCAGTGTAGGGAAACGGATCAGGCACCTAGGTTTCTCCTAACCTAGGTTCCCAGGGAGGCAATGTGGTGCGGGGTAGGCTTCTCCAGACACATGCAGCCTCTCCAAGGTGTGGCTGACTGGTTCTCCTGGTTCACACTGGCTACAGATTCCTGTAGGTAGTCATTGGGTTCATGGAGCACAGCTGACTGCTTCTTCTCCCAGCCTGCGCTGGCTACCTGAGAAGAGTCTCAATGGTGACCCACGTGCTGCTAGTTTTCTTGAATGAAAAGATGTCATGAGAAGGATTAATAGACCAGATCTCCTTATATCATCATCCTTCTGAAATGTGTAAATTAAAACTCATTTCTCTGATTCAGGAAAAATCACTATTTCATAGAGTCTTATTGTTACTAGGAGTGTGCACATATATTGTTATACTGTTCTAATGTCTTTTCTATATTTAATAGCATCTTTCAAAAAGATATTAGTTTAATCTTATACACAGGGATCTGAAGATGACATATTATCTTTTTAAAAATACTCTTGTGACATGCTTCAGGTAATTCCAACTTTTAAATCTATGCAGAAAGCTCAAAACTCATCACAGTTACTGTGGAAGTATTCTAATTATGCAGTAGGAGATCAAGTTTGGGGACAAGTGATTAAAGAACTATGAAGTCTGCCAGTCATGATGATGCAGAGCAAATGCCCAGAACATAAGACTCAGGACAGCTGCATTTCCTTAACACTGTATGTGGGACCAACCAGAGGAATGGCATTTTTGATTCTTCATTTATATCAAAGTCTCCTTTGACAAAACAGCTTAAATCAGATGCCACGCCAAGTGGTTTTCAGGTAGGACGACCATGCCGAATGCTTTGTTTGCACCAGGGAGAAGCTTTGTACCTAGGAGTTCCAGGTACGGAGGAGCCCTGCAGTCTCCTCATGGCTGCTCTGGCCTTTGTATCAGCCCTTTCTTACTCTGGAGAGTGCGCTTCATTTTGTCCTTCAAAAAATGTAAATCTCACTACCTCATTTATGTCTTGTCCAATTCTTTGTTCAGGATACCGAGAAACTACAAAAAATTTCTTCAGGACCCCAAAGCTGGCAGCAAATGGATGTATGATAGCTCTTAAATTAATGTGAGTGTATTTCTTTATTAACTAAGCTTTTTAGTTCAGTTTTCAAATAAAATACTGCATGTTTACCATGTTTATTTCATTGGTATGGAATTTGATGCATTGCATCAGCTTCAATTATATCCATAACTTCAGCAAATTTCTTTCATAAGCACTCATAAACATACACACAGCTCTATACACACAGCCCTATACATACAACCCACATATACACATGCACACAAACAGTAAAAATGAGGAAGGACATGGTTTGCACCTATTCATTTGTATCCGAGTTTTGTTCTGACTGATTTAGGTCAGTGCTTTTTTTAATTACTATAATTCTTTTGAATATTTTTATATTACTCATAAACAAGCATATAGACTTTGAACAGAAGACATCACTAGATAAGTGTAAAGTGATGCTCCTTGATATTTTTCAAAACCTCTTAGTCATTCTGGTTCCCGATTTTGAAATTGCCACTCAGTTTTAAGAAACAATATACCCACACAATGTGAACTGTACATCACTTACATATGAATTATATATCTCTGCTTATCTTCAAATTCTAAATGTGTAGGTACAAAGTTTGATTCTTTACTTTAAGGTAACTTAGGATACCTTCCCACTCACTCAAAAGTTAGTGACAGTGTCTCCAAAAAAGAAGAAAGCATGCCTCATCTTGCCCATTTTACCTGAGTGAAGACTGTGTAAGAGATTGATATAAATCATGCCACTATGTATTTTCTTGAGCTGCAATTCTTTGCCTCAGAATATTCAATTCCTTCTTCAATTAGTTTTGATTTGAAATGTTTTAAAAAGAGATGTTTATTGTTTATATAGCTTTTTTTCTTCTACTTTCTCTTCAAGAGAATAGTGGATTTCTAAATGTTACCATGGTTACACATGGTCAGTAGCAGGGTTTTGTTTTAGTTTGTTTTAACTTTCTATACATCAAATAATTATAGTTATAGAATTGAAATTTTCAAATGAATGGAATTTTACATCTCAGGAATTTAGGTGATGAATGTTTCCCTACAAAGTGAGTGCAACTCTTTGCTCTTTATTTAACATTGGCAGATGTGCTCTGTTCAACAATTCTTAAGTCATACCTCTTTCAGAAAAATCTTCCCAGCTACCAGAAACCTAATATATCCCTTGGAATTCTTCCTTAATCAGTCAAGTATGCTCTAAAGAAATCTTTCATGTACAATCTTAACAAATACATACCCCTGTATAACCTATTTGTACCCTTATAAAATAAAACATGTCCCCAGAAAATACCTGCATCTCTGTTTCCTTTCAATTTCCCCTTCACCACAACATTGCTCTGGTTAAAAAAATATATTTTCTGAGGTTCATATTAGTGTGTATACCACTAGAGATAGCTTCTTCTATTGATTTCTAAGATAAACATTTCCAAGCATATGGGCCTGGCATTTTCCTGGCTGATAAGAAAGAACAATTTCCATTGAAAATTAAAATTTAATTAGGAACTAAACTACTAATAGCAAGGTGTTAAATTTGGGTGTAATCCAAATATTGCTATGTTGCCCTTCCAAAATTCCATCACACCTGCTGTCTGGTCATTTTCAGCTAAATATTATATGAATTATTAAATAAAGGATGGGTATATCTTAAAATGTAAAGGCATCTTATGATTCCAAAAATTCCCCCTCAGTAGTACCTCAGTGACTAATATGACAATAGTTATGGTTAATATGCAAATGTTGGTAAAATTTCATATTGACTGTATTAAACTTTCTAAAAACAGAATAAACATTCTCTTTACATTGGTGAACACTGACATCAATAGACTATAAATTTCATTAAGTTGTAAATGATGTACATTTCAGAGTGTGCGTCATGGTTGTTATTTAAAACATCCTCTGAAAAGGCTCATTGTAGTAAAGGACTGCATGCAAACTAATGGGTTTTGAAGAAGTGACTGGATTACCATGGCTCCAAATTCATTTGTGGATTAATCCACTGATGAGAACAGGATACACATGATCGGGAAGCAACAGAAACAGAAGGTGAGGGATAATTAAAGGAAGTGGTCATGAGGATTTGGCCTTGAGAACTATATCTGGCTCCCACACACTTCCTTTCTAGCTATCTCTCCCTTTCTGCTTCCTGATCATCACCGTAAGGAAAGCAGATTTGCTCCACCATGCCCTCCAGTCATGGCCTTTCTACCAGGCCACAGGTCTAAAAACAACGGAGCCAGCAAGCCATGGGCAAAAACCTAACACCATGAACTAAATCTTTCTTCCTTATCATCTGATTTTCTTGGGTATTTTGTCACAGTGGCAAAAGCTGACTAGTGCAGTACATTCACTCATCCCAACAGAATTAAAAATATAAATAACAAAAACAAGACACTAGGAAACTTCCCATATTTGCTATATTGTATATTGTTATCCTCTTAATAGATGATCAGAAAATAAATAAACAGAAGTGTATCTAAAAAATTCCCAAAGTATTTAAAAATTAAACAGTATACCTTTAAGTAACCCATTGGTCAAAGAAGAAATCACAAGCAAAATTAAATATTTTGAGAAAAATAAATAGGTAACACAACAAACCAAAACATGTATAGTACTAAGGCTATTTCAGAAAAGATAAAAGTTTAAAGCTCAATGATTTAAGTTTCTATTTGGCAAGGTTACAAAAAAGAGGAGCAAAGTAAATCCAAAACAGAGAACAGAAAAGAATAAGAATGGAAAACAATAAAATAAAAACTAAATGATAGAGAAAAATCAAGAAAACTTAAAGCTGATTTTTTGAAAATACTGAACATTTTGACAAACTTCTAGTTGTACTGGTAAAAAAACTAAAGGGAGATAATATAAATCAGCAATATAATAAGAAAAACAAGAGAAATCTGGGAAAAGTAATTCATGGAAAAAAATTATAACTCCCAGTGTGCATAGTAAAGTTGGAGGATACTGAGTTAATATTCCAAAATAATAACTATAGCTATTGAAAAGATAAAGAAAATACCATGAATAACAGTACATTAGTATATTTGACATCTTAGACACAATAATCACAAAAACACATACAAAATGAAAACTTAAGGACAAAAAAGGTGAAACAAACCCATTTGAATTTTTTTAATAACTGAATTCATAACTTCAGACATTTCCACAGGGAAACCCCATTTACAGATGCTTCACTAGTGAATTCTATCAAATATTTGAGGAAGAAATAATGTTGACCTTCACAAATTATTTCATAAAAGAAGAAGAATTATGATTTCCTAATTTGGATCATGAAACCAATATTCCAGGTCCAAAACTAATCAAAAAATATTACCAGAAAGCAAAACATCGTAACAGTCTTTCTCATGAACTTAGATGCAAACATCTTTAAGAACAAGATGTAAAATGATACCATACCATAACCAAAAGGTTTTCCCCAGTATGCAAGATAGGTTTAATATTAATGAATCAATGTAGTTCACTGTTTTGAGTAAATGGAGAAAGATTCCCATTTTATTAGATGCAGAAAAAGTTGGACAAATGTCATATCCCTTTATGATAAAAAAAAATGCTCAAAAAAGTTTTATAGAAGAAAATTTCCTAATTCTAACCAAGGGCATCTATGAAAAATCAACACCTCATACTATGTTAAATGATAAAAAAATACTGCTCTCTAAAATTGAGAAATGGCCAAGCTGCCTTCCCTCTATTTTACATTGTTCTTAAAGTCTAAGCTACCACAATTAGGCAAGACAAACAAAAGACATGAATATTAGAAATAAAAAAATAAATTTATCACTGTTCACGAATGACCAGTTGTGGAGATATAATCTTTTATTTGTCAAAGATATCTTAATAAAGCTAGGAAAAATAATTTATGAAATAACAATTACCTCCAATGTGTATAGTGAGGCTTCAGGACAGAGTTAATAATCCAAAATCACAGTCTAAAAAATAGCAATGAATGTTTGGAAATTCAAATTATTTAAAGCTATTCACGATAAAATAAAATAATAAAATAGAGGTTAACTTCATAAAATATAACTGATATCCATACACAGAAAACCAGAAAATATTGAGTGAAATTTAAAAAGATGTAAATTAATGGAGAGTTATTACACAGTGGTGGATCACAAGACTTACTGTTGTTAAAATGTCAGTTGTACCCAAGTCAATATATAGATTTGAAATGCAACCCATAGCAATATAAGCAGGTCTTTTTGCAAATATTGGACGATGAGCCTAAAGCTTGTATTGAAATTCAGAGGAGCCAGAGCAACCAAAAAATTTTTGAAAGAAAGCAAAATTGGAAGAATGACTTTGCTGGCTTTTAAACACTTATTATAAAACTAATAATAAAATTTATTATCAGCATCAGGTAGTATATTAGGTTCATGGACCAGAATAGAGAGTCCAGAAGTAAACCTACATCAATGTGGTCATCTGATTTTAGACAATGATGCCCAAGTATATCTAAATACTCCTAGAAAGTGTAGGGGAAAATCCTGTGACCATGAAGTAAAAGAAGGTTTCTTAGGTCATAGGAACAATAATTTTTTAATTGAGAAATTGCACTTCATCAAAAATTTTAAGTTATCTCAAAAGACATTATTTAGGAAATAAAAATTCTGGGACAGACTGAGAAATTATAAAACCTCAGAAACATATGTCTGAAAATGAGTTGTATCAGAATATGTTAAGAGTTCTTTCAACTAGGCAATTAAAAGGCAACCAAAAACTGGGAAAATATAAAAACATGTATTTCATAAATAAGATATATGAATGGCTGAGCACCATCAAAAAAAAAGTATTCAACATCTCTAGTCACCATGGAAATTGTAATTAAAACCACACTGATAAATTGCTGGGTATCAATTAGAATGTTAGAAATTAAAATCAAACAGTTTAATAGATAATTCCTGACAAAAATATGGAGCAAATGAATATATATTGCTGGTATGAGGGTATAATAATACAACCGACACAGTTAAGTAGTTTCTTACAAAATTAAACATACATTCAACTACCCAGCAATTCCACTTTTAAGTATGTATCCAAGAAAAATAAAACACATGATCACATTGAGATTTTCTTTACAGTTTTATTTACAGTGACCCAAAAAAGAGAAGAAACTCAAGTTCTTCAATAGGTAAATTAATTTTTAAAATGTTATTGGGCAACCAATGGTGAAAACATGGCAATAAATGAAACAAACTATTGGCACCTCGACAGCATGAGTGAATCTCAAAAACGTGTGAACAAGAAGTCAAGATTACATATGACTGTATTTATTTAAAATACAACAGATTCTCAATCCCACTGAGAAGAACTACAAATAAATTTGGGAGATGATAACTCAAAGCACAGGAAACAAAACCAAAAATAGACAAATAAGATTACACCAAACTTAAATGTTGTATGCAGCAAAAGAAACAATAAAAAAAACTAGAAGATTATAGAGTGGGAGAAAATACTTTCAAACTATGCATCTGACAAGGAATTACTATCAAGAACGTATATAGAACTCTAAAAATAGCAGTAATAGTAATAATAATAGCAATAATAGTAATATTAATTACTATTATTATAATCAATAGTAATATTAAAATTAGTACTATAGTATTAATAGTATTAAAATGGTACTATTAGTACTATTAAAATTACTATTAATATTACTATTATCAATAGCAATAATAATAATAACGAAAATATAATGTGAAAAAGGCAGTAGGCCTAAACAGACATTTCTCAAAGAAGACATACAAATGGCCAACAGGCATGTGAAAAAGTGTTCATCATAATTAACCATCAGACAAATGCAAGTCAAAGCCACAATGAGATACCACCTTACTGCCCTAAGCAGGGTTAACATCAAAAAGACAAAACTTAAAAAATGCTAGCAAAGATGTGATTATAAAGGAACCCTTATACACTGGTGGGATGTAAATTAGTTCAGCTCTTGTGAGGGAAAAAAAGTATGCAGTTTTCTCAAAAATTAAAAATGGAGCTACCACATTACCCAGCAATCCCACTACTGATGATGCACCCGATGGAAATGAAATCAGTGTATCACAGAGACATCTACACGCCCATGTTTGCCGCAGCACTATTAAAAATAGCCAAGAAACAGAAACAACCAAAGTATTCATCAACTGATGAACTGATGTTTCGTAAAATGTGATGTATATATATCTGATGGAGTAGTATCCAGATATCAAAAAGGAAGAAATCCTGTCATTTGTAGCAATATAGATATAACTGGAGATCATTATGTGA